>JAHHZJ010001482.1:0-187432 GCA_021437245.1 Aegilops speltoides | reverse complement strand
TTGATAAAGCCAAGATTGAAGTATTGAGAGTTGGCCCAGCCCAAAACGGTCACACAAGTGAGGAGTTTCTTGGCCTCGCGGTTTCAAGGCTTTGTGAGAGATTTCAGCACCATTGCGCACTCTCAACGAGCTTACAAAGAAGGATGTGCCTTTTGTTTGGGGTACCGAGAAGAAGCCTTCACGTATTGAAAGCTAAGTTGACACATGCTCCTTTACTCCAACTTCCGATTTTAATAAGACTTTTGAGCTTGAATGTGATGCTAGTGGAATTGGATTAGAGGTGTGTTATTACAAGATGGCAACTTTGCATACTTTTTCAAAAATTAAGGGCCTAGTCTGAATTACTCTACTTATGATAAAGAACTATATGCTCTTGTTCGACTTTAGAAACATGGCAACATTATTTATGGCCCAAAGAATTTGTTATACATTCGATCATGAATCTTTGAAACATATTAAAAGTCAAGCTAAACTGAATCGTAGACATGCTAAATGGGTTGAATTCATTGAGACTTTCCCTTATGTCATTAAACACAAGAAGGGTAAAGAAAATGTTATTGCCGATGCATTGTCTCGTATATACTATGCTTTCACAACTTGACTTCAAAATATTTGGTTTGGAGACCATCAAAGATCAATATGGCATGATGTTGATTTTAAAGATGTATTGCGAATTGTAAAGAAGGACGAACATGGAACAAGTTTGTCATTAATGATGGATTTGTGTTCCGTGCTAACAAGCTATGCATCCCACTAGCTCCATTCGTTTTGTTGTTGCAGAGGCGATGGAGGAGGACTAATGGGACACTTTGGCGTGAAGAAGACGGAGGACGATTTCTACACATTTCTTTTGGCCAAAGATGAGACGGATGTTGAGCGCTTTATTGCTCGTTGACTACATGTCAAAAAGCTAAGTCACGACTCAATCCTCATGGTTTATATATGCCTTTGCCTGACTCTAGTGTTCCTTGGGAGGATATTCTATGGACTTTGTTTTAGGTTTACCTAGAACAAAGAAGGGAGGATAGCATATTTGTTGTCGTGGATAGATTTCAAAATGGCACACTTTATACCATGTCATAAAAGTGATGATGTCAAATGTTGTGATTTGTTCTTTCGTGAAATTATTCGCTTGCATGGTGTGCCAAATAATATTGTTTCAGATCATGATACTAAATTTCTTAGCCACTTTTGGAGATGTTTATGGGCTGTTGGGGACTAAACTGCTTTTAGTACTACTTGTCACCCCCAAACTGATGGACAAACCAAGTAGTCAATAGAACATTGTCTACTATGCTTAGGGCTGTTCTAAAGAATAATAAGAAAATGGGAGGAATGCTTGCCTCATATTGAATTTGCTTATAATCGCTCATTGCATTCTACTACTAAGATGTGCCTTTTGAAGTTGTGTATGGTTTCACCGGCACCTATTGATTTGTCGCCTTCTTCCATCTTCGGAGAAGGTTAATTTTGATGCTAAAGAACTTGCTGAATTGATTTTAAAATGCACGAGTTAACTAAGGAAAACATTGAGCATATGAATGCTAAATATTAACTTGTGGAGATAAGGGTAGAAAACATGTTGTGTTTGCACCGAGATCTTGTTTGGTTACATTTGGTAAGGATAGATTTCGATTTGCAAATCAAAGCTAATGCCACGGCTGCTGGTCCCTTTAAGGTGTTGGAGAAAGTAAATGATAATGCATATAAACTTGAGCTGCCGCAGATTTTGGGGTTAGTCCCACTTTTAACATTGTAGATTTGAAGCCATTTTGGTGAGGAAGATGAACTTCCATCGAGGACCACTTCATTTCAAGAAGGGAGGATGATGAGGACATCTATACCATTGTTACACCCACAGCCCCGCGCTATACATACGGACCAATTACTAGAGCTACAGACGCCAACTAAATTACCGTGTACTTTTGCTTTTGGTAATGATTCTAATGTTCATGAGAATATGATGCGGGCTAATAATAAGGTGACGAAGACCTAGAATAGCCTCGGACGAAATTTATGAAGTGGCATCTTGTATATTTCCGTCCCGGCTTCATGCACTCATTATGGTGGCTTCAAAGTCCCAAATCATCACTTGTAACTCCATTCTTGTCCTCTTGCGCATGCCATCATCTCCATGTTTGTTCTTGCTCCAATGTTCATCCTTCATGCTAGGCCCTTCATTTGTAAGCAAAACAAATGTATCCAATTTAGGAAGCATCATATTCTCATGAATAGAATCATTACCAAGAAACGAAAGTACCGTAATTTAGTTGGCGATGCCGAGCTCTAGTAATTGGTCCAAGATGTATAGCGCAGGGTTGTGGGTGTAACAATGGTATTGATGTCCTCATCATCCTCCCTTCTGAAATGAAGTCATCCTACGAAGTTCATCTTCCTCACCCAAATATGGCTTCAAATTTGCAATGTTAACAAAGGACTAACCCCAAAATCTGCAGCAGCTCAAGTTTATATGCATTATCATTTATCCAACACCTTAAAGGGACCAAAGAGCACGGGTATTAGCTTTGATTTGCGCAAATCAGGAAATCTATCTCACGCAAATGTAACCAAACAAGATCTCCAGTGCAAACACAACATGTTTTCTACCCTTATCTCCAAAGAAGTTTATATTTAGTTCATACGCTTCAATGTTTTCTTAATTAACTCATGCATTTTTAAAATCAATTCAGCACGTTTTAGCATCAAAATTAACCTTCTCCCAAGATGGAAGAGGCAAATCAATAAAGGTGCAGGTAGGAAACCATACACCACTTCAAAAGGCACATCTTAGTAGTAGAATGAACGATTATAAGAATTCAATATGAGGAAAGCATTCTCCACATTTTCTTATTATATTTTAGAACACCAAGCATAGTAGACAATGTTCTATCGACTACTCAGTTTGTCTATTAGTTTGGGGTGACAAGTAGTACTAAAAGCAGTTTAGTCCCCAACTTAGCCCATAAACATCTCCAAAAGTGGCTAAGAAATTTAGTATCGATCTCAAACAATAGTATTTGGCACACCATGCAAGCTTAATAATTTCAATGGAAGAACAAATCAGCAACATTGAAGATCATCGCTTTTATGACATGGTATAAAGTGTGCCATTTTTAGAATCTATCCACGTAAAAAAAATATGCTATCTTCCCTCTTTGTTCTAGGTAAACCTAAAACAAAGTCCATAGATATATCCTCCCAAGGAACACTAGGTACGTGCAAAGGCATATATAAACCATGAGGATTGAGTCGACTTAGCTTTTTGACATGTAGTGCAGCTTAGCAATAAAACGTCAACATCCTGCCTCATCTTTGGCCAAAAGAATGTGTAGTGCACGTCCTCCGCTTTCTTCACGCCAAAGTGTCCCATTAGTCCTCCTCCATGCGCCCACTTAAACAAACAAAAGAATTGAGCTAATGAATGCATAGCTTGTTAGCATCAACAAATCCATCATTAACGGCTAAACTTGTGCCATGTTCTTCCTTCTTTACAATTCTGCAATACATCTTTAAAATCAGATCATGCACATATTGTTTTTGATGGTCTCCAAACCAAATATTTTGAAGTCAAGTTGTGAAAGCATAGTATAGCGTAATTTAGACAATGCATCAGTAACATTTTCTTACCTCTTGTGTTTAATGACATAAGGGAAAGTCTCAATGAATTCAACCCATTTAGCATGTCTACGATTCAGTTTAGTTGATTTTTAATATGTTTCAAAGATTCATGATCGTAACGTATAACAAATTCTTTTGGGCCATAAATAATGTTGCCATGTTTCTAAAGTCCCAACAAGAGCATATAATTTTATCATAAGTAGAGTAATTCAGACTAGGCCCACTCAATTTTTCGTAAAAGTATGCAAAGGTTTGCCATCTTGTAATAATACACCTCCAATCCAATTCCACTAGCATCACACTCAAGCTCAAAAGTCTTATTAAAATCAGGTTGGAGTAAAGGAGCATGTCAACTTAGCTTTGAATACCGTGAAGGCTTCTTCCGTATGGTACCCCAAACAAAAAGGCACATCCTTCTTTGTAAGCTCATTGAGAGGTGCAAAGAATGGTGCTGAATCTCTCACAAACGCCTATAAAACCAGCGAGGCCAAGGAAACTCCTCACTTGTGTGGATCGCTTTTAACAAGGCCAACTCTCAATAGGCTTCCAATCTAGGCTTCAGCACTTCCAGGTTACCAAACAAACGCATCACGTAGAGCATTGAAAAGACGAAATGTTCCAAATGTTCTTCCAAAGATTTGCTATAAATCAAGATATCATCAAAATAGACTACCAAATCGTTCAATGAAAGCACGAAAATTGCTCATTAATCTCATGAAAGTACTAGGTATTAGTTAACCCAAAGGCATGACTAACCACTCATATAATCCAAACTTAGTTTTAAATGCTGTTTTCATTCATCTCCCAATTTCATACGAATTTGATGGTATCCACTACGCAAATCAACTTTGGAGAATATTAGAGCCACCAATTCATCAAGCATATCATCTAGCCTAGGAATAGCATTTACAACTAATAGTAATATTATTAATGCCTCTACAATCAACACATACACGCGGACGCATCATCCTTTTTCGCACTAGAATAATAGGAACAGCACAAGGACTAAGGGATTCGCGATATAACCTTTGTCGAGCAGCTCCACTTGACGATAATCCCTTCGCTCTCCGATTGGTACAGATGGTACCTACAGAATGATGCAACGAATTAAGTCAATTTGATGCTCAACCTCTAATAGGTGTAATCCCGTGGCACGCTGATGAGGACATGACTACCTTGTATATGACCAAAATATTGCATACATGCATATTTGTCGATTTCTAGTGCAAACTATTCAATAATCTATTTATGTTATCCGTAACAAAAATACTTCACACTTTTGTGTTTTGTCTAATCGCAGGTGTATGGGACATTTGTACAATCCACATATGAAGATAAGGAAGAAAGAGATGTTTATTTTCTGTTCAAAAAGTTCTCTCACGTCACTTTTGGCCCAAGAGAAGATAGAGTCCAAGTCTCTCACGTTCGACTCAGATTCTGGACTGCATGACATACCTGACTCCAAAACGTCAACAACTTTTTCATACGGATCTCGAATTGGGTGATTCTTTTGTTGGAAAGTAGATCATGCTCTTTCCAGCACAATTGAATCACCTAAAAGCCGTCCGGAGCGTTGAGTTGTGGACGAAACAATCTGACGCTGCACCAGAATCCGAGTCAAACCACAAGTCCAAAGGTGTTACGCCACCTCCACTTGGGCCCATTGGCTTTGTACGACCTAGGGTTAGTTTTAGGCTGCCTTTGGGACGTTCTCCCACCTCCTTGGCCGTCACCTTGCTCCTATCAAGTGGTATCAGTTGTGTTGCTTCGTGAGATTTATGCCTTTTCATAGTTTAGATCGCATCTGCCATTCATACCATACCATGAAAAGCCATAAAAAAGTTAGATCTGTTCATCCTTATCCAAGCCACCGAGTTTTGCAATTTTCTATTCATTGCTTGCATAGTTGAATTATCGGTTGCATCATCGTGTCGGCTTGCTGGTCTTAGTTCTAGTTCCTTTAGAGTTTCGAAGTTCGTTCACATTAGTCACGCCACGCATCATTATCCCTTCCATCATCTCGCCATCCCATCTATTAATTTCAAACACGCACAAGGCTGTTCATTGTCATAATCATAGTTGAGGTCATTCACATCTTACCGATCCAATCTGCATCTTATCTAGTTTGTCTTGGAAAGAGGAAGAAAAAGGTGAGAAAAAAAGAGAGAAGAAAATACGGATCTATCTAGAATCAATCTCGTACCAATTCGGATTAGAATCACATGCACTGTTCAAGAAACAGGTGTATCTTCCTCATAATGAAGTCCGCTTTGGCTCCATGAGTACTCAAATTGAAGCTAGCAACGAGACGCATCTAAATAGTTGCAGAAGCTAGTTCATTTGACACCTCAAAATCGGCTTCAAACAGGTCTTTTTGCCCTCGTTCGTGAACACAGCTTGTTCCAATTTTTTAGGCCGCTTTAGAATTCTTGAATCCTCATATCAACTCGGAATTGAGTGATTCTTTTGCATTGAAAGCTTGAGTTAGTGGCATTCTTTGAAAGAATTTATCAGAAAATTGGCTCAAACTTTTCAAGAGGAAAGTTGGAGAGAGAGTTGTTGTTTGTCCTGGTAGTTGTTTTTCATCATTATCTCATCCGCCAGGATCTTCACTTCTATCTTGCTGTCAAGAGCTACTTAGTATCCTTCATTGATGCTAGTTGTGCTACTGCGGACCTCATTAGTGTTCTAGGCTCGCCTCTAGTCCGGTCTAGCCTAGACCAGCACAAGACTGCTGAGCGCTTATTCAACATTGCATCTTTGAATTGATTATTGCTAATCTTTTGCTACCATATATAGCCAACCCAGCTCCACATATTTCTACACCGTATACGACGCTTCCGCAATCGCTTCACTCAATATTCGAGTTACTTGACATCGCCGTTGTCATCACCGCCGCATGGTAAGAACTTGTAAGATATTGCTATTTGCATTATCGTGAGCACTTTACAACCACATCCTAGTAGTTCATAGGAACATTATTCTCGAATTTTGTTTCTTGTTTCTACTAATCATGACAGGTTTGAGATGGAAGTTCTTGGACGACTGACACATCTTCACCATCACGAGAGTTGGGACAACACACAACCACATGGTCAGGTTATTTTACCGCCATTTGAGGGTAGGTTTAACTCGCTATTTATCTAGCTTGGGAGTTTGAAGAGAACAAGTTTTTAGTAACCATGACTTTTCTAAACTTGAGGGTACGAGCTGCCACTAGGGCATTTACGGTTTTGCTTCTGCTTGGTGGAGTGTGCATTGTAAGAAAAACATTGATAACCAACCCACAACTTGGAAAGATTTAAAAGATGTAATGAGAAAACAGTTTTCCCTCCTTATTATCGCCGTGAATTGCTTCGCAAATTTGAACAATTTAAACAAGGCAATAACACTGTTCATGCTTACTACCAAGAGTTCAAATCTTATATGCATCATTGTGACATAGAAGAATCTGAGGATGATACAATGAATAGATTTTTGGTGGTTTGAACCATGATATTCGTGCAAGATTTCAGATATTCCTCGCTGTATTATCGGTATGTATGTTCGTGTTTGTACCTTGAGAGACAGCAGGAGGATGCATTGGGTGACTACAACAACTACAATTCCAGTTCATGCTCACCATCACGGTTGGTTCCTCCACCGTTGCACCTATTTAGAGCAGCCTGACCTCGGAGTGCGACATCATCTCAAGAGTATGGTGCATTGTCTACGCCCAGAATTACATCAGCTACGCCCTTTGCATAAGGTAACAAGAAGGTATTGATGATAATCTCACATGAGAATGATGCATCCTTAGTTAACTTGAATGCCTCATGTGTTGAGTTACCCGTGATTTGAGCACAACACCTATTTTAGAGAATCTTGAAACTGTCATGAATGCGTCATGTGATCAAACAACTGAAATACCAACAATTTTGAGTGCACCCATTGAATTAACTGTTGATGCAAAAGAATCAATGTTTAATCATTTTGATATGACCTCTAATCTTGGTGATGATTCTCAGTCGAATGACTATTGCATGTTTGCTTATCTAAGCATGTTGTAGCATGTAAATTTGATTCAAATAAGGTTTATTCACCAATGTTGGGATGGTTTAATGATGAACATTGTCAATCTTTTGAAATAAATAAGAGCTTCACTTATATGTGCAAACTGAGTTGCAATATTTTCATGCCTTCCAGTTCTTGTGCTAATTTGTTGGCTTTAGATTTTATGAACTATGCAAGTTACTCATCTATTCATGTGTCATATATGCAAAAATCAAGGAAGTAAAATGATGACGATACATATACAACATGTACACCTTTGTCTCTTTTGTTAGCCACATTTCAGATTAAGCAACGCCGAGGACGGCTTTATTTTCAAAAGGAGGATGATGAGGACATGACTACCTTGTATATGACCAAAATATTGCATACATGCATATTTGTCGTGATTTCTAGTGCAAACTATTCAATAATCTATTTATGTTATCCGTAACAAAAATACTTCACACACTTTTGTGTTTTGTCTAATCGCAGGTGTATGGACATTTGTACAATCCACATATGAAGATAAGAAAGAGATGTTTATTTTCTGTTCAAAAGTTCTCTGTCACTTTTTGGCCCAAGAGAAGATAGAGTCCAAGTCTCACGTTCTGGACTCAGATTCGGACCGCATGCATATACCTGACTCAAAACGTCAACAACTTTTTCATACGGATTCTGAATTGGGTGATTCTTTTTTGTTGGAAAGTAGATTTCATGCTTTTCCAGCACAATTGAATCACCTTAAAAGCCGTCCGGAGCGTTGAGTTGTGGACGAAACAATCTGACGCTGCACCAGAATCCGAGTCAAACCACAAGTCCAAAGGTGTTACGTCACCTCCACTTGGGCCCATTGGCCTTGTACGACCTAGGTTAGTTTTAGGCTGCCTTGGGACGTTCTCCCACCTCCTGGCTGTCACCCTTGTCCTATATAAGTAGATCCATCTAGTAGCTTTTTGCTGGGGATTTGTTTAGTTAAAGTTAGCCATTGCAACTTCGTACTTCGCTTGTGTCCAACCACCAGACCAAAACCGCCACGGATCCCCACCATTATCAATACTATATATTCGCAATATTCAGATTGCTTTATCATATTCTTGTTTGTTCTTCGATTGCTTGCAGGAATAGACCGTGGTCGTTGATCGTGCTCCAGCCGCGGATCAATAACCTCTGAGTTGGTTTAGGATTGCAAGGCGCAACGTCGCGGCACGCTTGTAGTCGGATCACAAAGTCGCCTCCACCAAATCGATAGTTATCATCTCATCAAAGATCGACACCCCGCCTATCACACGCCTTGTGGAAAGACATCATGAAACTCGCAAATGTTAGTGACAAAGAGGGGCAAGGAGGAAGGCACGCCCTAATGAAAATAATGCCTCTTTGCACAAAAAGCATAGCAAATAGATTTGCAAAATCTAGCTCATCAATATCGTGGCAAGTAAACATGCACTTTTCAATTTAATTTCAGAAGCACAGAGGTTTATATTAGCTTCATGTTGTTTTCAAATTCTTTTGCCACAATCTGATTTTCACTCTTATTTTCTCCTGTTTTCGCTTATTAGCTCTATTAATATCATTCAAATGGACCTGTGAGTCATAGGAAGCAAAGTAATATTTTTATCCTTATGAACAAGAGTATAATCGATTGTTTCTACCATGGTGTACAGAATTTTTATCAAATTGCCATGGTCTACCAAGTAACAAGGAACATGCTTGCATAGGTACCACATCACAATCAACATAATCAGATATGTAGAGATACTAAAATGCACACGACAAAGATGTTACCTTAACCTTGTCACTGGTTGAACCATTGGATGGTAAGGATGTGGATGTGGTCTTGTGGTAAGAGATAGCTTCTCCACCATCTCCATGCTAGCCAAGTTGTTGCAGCTCCCTCCATCTATGATGACGAATAGAACGCTCCTTCACAACCCCTTTGTATGGAACAAATTATGCCTCGATTTTGCTCACTTGTGTAACTCGTGACACTCAAACACGTTGAGCAACTAAACATTCATACCCACAAGATCTTCAAGAGCCATGTATTGTGTCTCATGATCGTAATCATCTCCACCTGTTCTCGTGTAATAAGAGCCAGTCTCCTCATCATAGTCACTAGCGACCTATACCCACCATCCTCGTGAGTAATCATCACACGCTGAGATTTGCATTCTTCAAGAATGTCCTCTTCCTTACAATGACGACAATAATATCACTTGTGTGCCCTGTTGACGCCATGGAAGAAGAAGAGCTCAGGCAGTTCCCAGGTGTGCTCTGCGTGATAGTGGTGGTTGTGCCCTTTCTTGTATCACGGGTTGGAGGTGGCACCGAAGGAGGTGATGGTGCAAAGGAAGTAGATGATTATGTGGTGTCCATGATGAAGGTCGACCTGTAATAGTTAGTGCGCCGCATGTCTGCCGCCGATCCTCAAGACTTCACGCTCAGCCACAAGCAAGATGGAATAAACGAGTGATATTATTATAATCCTTATAGTCTAGAATGGTCTGAATCTCTATTTAATCCACACGTAAAACGCAAGCATAGCTTCATTCTCCTCAACAATACCACATCTAATCAAGCCAGTTTGTAATTCCTATAATATTCTTCACGAATTTTTCTTGTCTTAAGCGCAATTTTTTGAAGTAATTCACGTTGATAATATGGTGGAACCCAACGAGTACGCATAGCAGTTTTCAAAGCAGCCCAAGTAGCTGAACAGATATAATCTACAATGTTCGTACAACCAAACACATGCAAAGCTAGTGAAAGCACAAACAACAAAGCAGAACACGCCTCGTGATATTGTAAACATGTAAATCGTTGTTCAGTTTTAACTCCCAAGTAAGATATATATCAGAACATATCTACCCTCAAATGGTGGAATATTCAATTTAGTTTAGGAGATGGTCATGATCTCGCACTGAGGGGGAGCCCCAATATTGCCATTATTTGCATGTGGACGCATTGGTTGTTGCCGGTGGTTGCACGTGAATTATGTTGATCAACCTCATCCTCATAATCACCCATACTATCATCCTCCTCGGTACCCAGCAGTAGCAGGGCCAAAGAAGCACCAACAAAGAGAGCAGCGGCACTGAATTTTGTCCTGCTCAATAGGAACACGCCGAGCTCGCCCATACTGATTCGAAGGGGCAGAAGGTTGTCGCTGCGAGGTGCGATAGGTAGCCGGCGGTGGTTGTGGAAGACGCATGCAGCAATTCATTAAACTTGCTATCAATCTTTGTTTCAAACGCCTTCAATGCCATCTATCTTCTCCATGGCCTCACAAATCTTAGCACATCTTGCACCGCCCAATCATCATTTGTGAAACTTATCATGTAGCCGTTTGTCTGCCGTGTTCTCCAATCAGTCTCATCGCCTTGTGATTCGCCATGGTTAGCAAATAGAAACACACAAGAATATGATCCTACAAAGCACTAAGAAGTGGTGGTGGTGTATCACAAACCCGCCAAGCAAATCTCAAATTCACCGCCTACCAAAGAATAGGTGGTGATCGGCAATCGCAGTAGTCAAAGCTCTCAAAGCTTGGATAGAACGATTATCAGGAGAGTCCAACGCACGACATTTAGATGTATGTGGAGCGGAAGGCTTATAATATGGTAGCAAAAGGGTCAAGAATAATCAATTCAGAGATGCAAGTTGAATAAACGTCAACGACTTGATCAGGTGGTCCTAGGCTAGACCGTATAGAGACGCGAGCCTAGAACACAACAAAATCACGGCGCCGCATCGTAAACAAGGAGGAGCACATGAATTTTTTTTTGCTTTTTATGCTTGTTTTTTTTTACGCAATTTCAACGTCGACCAAAACCGGAAACGGTCAAAAAACTTTCATAACATGGTAATCGCTCAATACGCTTAGAAACACCTTAAAATAGGATAGCGAAAAATTTTTATCCCGCATGCTTTTTGAAAATTTTGGGCCTAAACGAGGGCGCGTTTTGACTTTTTCGATCGCCTTAATTCCAAAACTGGAAACGGGTCAAAAACTTTCTATAACGCAAAGATTGCTGAATCAAACCACTTTATAAGGGAACACGAATCAAAATTAGATGGATCCCAAAACAAACCTAATATGCAAGGAACTCGGATTGGTGGTGATATATGGTGGTAGATGGCAGTGTGGTGATATATATGGCATAGGTATATGGATACGGATTCAAGCGTGGCGATAAGCGGTGGTATATGGATACGATTCAAGCGTATGAAAAGGTAGATGGCGAAAGATGATAATGGCGTGGCTTGACAACTTATGACCGTAACTCTAAACTCTAAAAGACTAGACTCAAGACCAAAGAACTAGACAACACGATGCAAACCGCAAATTCAACAATGCAAATATGTAAAAGATTATGCAAAGGCTCGACTGTCTGGATAGGATGAACTAACCTAATTTTTTTTTGTGGCTTTTTCGGACTATAGGTATGAAGAACAGACTCGATCTAAAACCATAAAAACCTAAAAATCTCACCGAGCAACCCGGAAACTGATACCACTTGATAGAGGCAAAGGTGTCCCGCCTTCAATGAGATGGTGGATTTCATTGTGGAAGTCGACTTTGACGATCCGACTACGAAGGCGAGGACGCCACGCCTTAGCAATCTCTAAACCAACCCGAGAGGTTATCGACCACGCCGAAAGCACAATCAATCTGACCACGAGGGTCTATTTCTCGCGAGCAAACGAAGAACAAGCAAGAAACCGAGATTGCAATCTGATATTGCAATATAAGATGAAAGCTTTATTGATCAAGGGGGGTTCGTGACGCTTTGTCCGTCGTGAACACAAACGGCACGGGTTGCAGCTATGGCTAACTTTTGATCTAAACAAAACCCAAGTCTAAACGGTGCCCTAAGGGCTGTATATATGGAGGAAGAGGGGTGAATTTCGTGGCCCTTGGTGGAGGGGTCCAAACTAACTCATTCTTGTTTCCCACACATACTGGACTCTAAAAATTGCCTATACTAATGTATTTTCGAAATTACATGGCCTGCCCAATAATAAGGTGACGAAGACCTAGAATAGCCTGACGAAATTTATGAAGTGGCATCTTGTATATTTCGTCCAAGGCTTCATGCACTCATTATGGTGGCTTCAAAGTCCGAAATCATCACTTGTAACTCCATTCTGTCCTCATGTGATGCCATCATCTCCATGCTTGTTCTTGCTCCAATGTTCATCCTTCTCCATGCTAGGCCCCTTCATTTGTAAGCAAAACAAATGTATCCAATTTAGGCAAGATCATATTCTCATGAAATATTAGAATCATTACCAAGAAACAAAAGTACCGTAATTTAGTTACGCAAGCGAGCTCTAGTAATTGGTCCAGATGTATAGCAATAGGGTCAGGTGTAACAATGGTATTGATGTCCCTCACTCCCCAAACAAAAGGAGTATGCTTTACTTAAAGCATGCAACGGAGCTGCAATGGTGCTAAAGTTTTCACAAATCATTTATAAAAACCCCGCAAGACCAAGGAAACTTCAAGACTTGTTGCAAATTGGTGGTTAGCCAAGTTTTAATTGCTTTGATCTTAGTTTCATCAACATGGACACCCTTGAAGAGACAATCAAGCCCAAGAAAACCACTTTGTCAACACCAAAGTATTTTTTTCAAGTTGGCATAAAGACTTTCCTTTCAAGCATTTGTAAAACAAGCTTAACATGATCAAGATGCCTTTCATGGTTTGCTAAACACAAGAATGTCATCAAGTAAACCACAACAAAGATTCCAATGTATGATTAAGTACATGATGCATGAGACGCAAAGTTCCGGGAGCTCCGACAAACCCATAGGCATGACCAACCACCATATAGGCCAAATTTTGTTTTGAAAGGCTTTCCATTCATCACCCTCATGAATGCGGATTTGGTAATAGCCACTTTTAAGATCAATTTTGAGAAAAGTTCGCCCACTAAGTTCATCGCATATCATCTAAGGAGGAATGGATATAGCGCACGGCGATAGATTTATAGGTCTACAATCGGAGCACAAGTGAGAGTTCCATCGGGCTTAGGCACTAGAATAACGGAACGGCATAAGGGCTTAAGCTCACGACATGACCGGTTGTCGATTAGTTGTTGTACTTGCCATTGAATCTCCTTGGTTTCTTCGGATTGACACGTAGGGAGCTTTGTTTGAAGTGGCTCCGGTATGAGGTCGATTCGATGCTCAATGCCTCAAGAGGAGGTAGACCCGAGGTAGCTCATGGGAAAACATCTTGAAATTCCTGAAAAGAGATTGAAACACCAAAGGTAGCTCATGAGTGGTGTTAGTTTTTGGTTCCAACCTTGCACACAAGGACAAAGTGCATCACACTTGATGGATTCTCACACACTTCTCTCATCTCATGTTTGGTATAATAATGAGGTTTTTCTCTAGGCTAAGAGGCGCTCAAATTTGGCTTCGCTCTCACCACTTTTTGATGGCTCACTTACTCTTCTCTCTTTGGTTGGTGGCTTGTTTGTCTGGCCATCACTTGGCTAGGGGACATGGGTCGAGGACATATTCTTTGCCTTTCATCTTGAAGCTATAGTGGTTTGTACGCCCATTGTGGTAGACACCACGGCCGAATTCAAGGGTTTACCAAGGAGGAGGTGGCAACGGTCATTGGTACCACATCACACCTACGTTGTTCTATATGCACCTATTTTGAATGATACTTGGACCGTATGCTCAACTCAGATGTTGCCGGAGTCACTTAGCCATTGAACCTTGTAAGTTTGCTGATGCTTCTTCTGACCAATTGAGCTTGGAGCATAGTTCTTTGCCAAGTTGTGGCAACTACCTCCATCGATGATGACCTTGACGGATCTCCCATTGATGCCGGCCTTTTGTGGAAGATGTGCATCGCTGGTCTTCTTCTTGGTGATGTTGAAGTGTCAAGATTTGGAGACAACAAGAGCGGGCTTGTATCTTCATCACAAAATACTTGATCATCTTCATCCGTTGATGCTACTGCATAGCACCACTTGCTCAATAGCGCCCATTTCATCTTCACTCATTGAGTCATAGGTGCCATCGCCGCTGAGTATCATGGTACGCTTATTGGTGCATTCATATGACTTGTGGCCTCACCACAAATAAAACACTTGAAGGAGCTTGTCTTGACGGTCTCCTCGGTTGAGATGATGAAGCGCGGCTTGGAGTTGCTTGTAGGAGGAGGACTACTTGAACTTGTAGAAGTTTTCTGTAACTTGACTTTTCGTCGCTGTTTGGAAAAGGCTTGGTTGATGTCGGTTGAAGTAGTTGTTGAAGCTGGTTGTTGGAGAGGTCAGATGTCTTGGATGAGTACTCATGCATTTGAAGTCATCTTGCACTTGTCGCCCGCCTTTGTAGCTTGGTGTACGAGCTCAATGAGGTTGGAGTAGGGTTGAAGTCGGCATCTTCTTGATGGGATGGTTGAGTCCATTCAAGAATCGTGCCATTGTTTGCTCATCATCTTCCCTTGACATTGGCTCAATCATGGCAATTCCATTTCTTTGTAGTATTCTTCAACACTTTTGTTCCTTGCTTGAGGAGTAGCTTGAAGAGATCACGGTAGTAGGTGGGAAGAAAGCATGCTCATGACATCCTTCATTTGAGCCCAAGTGGTGATTGAGGTTCACCTCTTGCTTGTCGGGCGCCAAGGATTTGTTCCCACCATATGAGTACATAGTCTTGGAACTCAAGTGATGCCATAGCGATCTTTTCTTCATCATAGTTGTGTGTTTAAAGATTTTGTCGATCTTCAATGCCCATGAGAGGAATTCTTCGATCATTGGTTCCATTGAACTTGGGCATTGTGAACTTGAGCTTGCCATAGCGTTGTTCTCATCATTGTGTTGAGGTCGATGTTGATGATGACGCTCTTTGACGTGGAGGGTAATCATCCTCATGTTGTTCTTTTGGCGAGGAGGAAGTCCATGATCAACTTGCTTTCGCCGATTTTGAGGTTGAGGTGAGCTGAGGAGCCAGGAGGAGCTTGTGGGCTTGACGTTGTGCACGTGGGATGGTAGTTCCTCTTGTATTTCTTCTAAGGGCTTCTCTTGATTGCGCCTTTCGGACAAGTGTTGGCGTAGAGCTCGACTTGATGCTTGAAGGCGCTGTTCCACGCAAGAGCTTGTGCTCGCTAAGTTGTTGAAGACGCTGAGCCTTGCTGCCTTGTTGTTTTGTTGTAGGCGCGCCGTTTGTTCTTGTTGGTACCGAAGACGTTGTCGCTCTTGAGCTTGAGCAAACGCCACTTGGTTTGATTGAGGACGAGGAACTTGTTCATCCACTTGCTCTTGGGATTCTTGATGTAGCGGTTGCGAGATGCATGACGGTCTCGACGCTGCGTCGTCAAGAGTGTTCACGACTTGTACTTGTGTTTGAGAAGGAGTCGCTTGAGTGGCTAACTTGAGTGGTTCGCCTTGATTGTGAGGAAGTAGAGGAACTGTTCACCAACAAGGCACGGATCTCGCCCATTCTTGCATCGCTCTCTTTCTTGTGCGCTACGAGTTTGTTGTCATAATTCTCTTGTACGCTGCTCCGGAAAGTCGCAAGTCGGGTGGAGAGGTTGTCGGCGCGTCGCCATTGCTTGTTGTTTTGATGGAGAGTCACAGCGCCAAAGAGGTGGCTTGAAGACGATGATGACATGTCGTCATTTGCTTTCGAGGAAGAGTGGATTTGTAGAACTGCTCATCCATCATTTCAAGCAAATTGTGAGTGGTAGAAGGAGAAGAACGACTACCAATGTACCTTTGACCAAAGTTGACGATGAATCAAGTTCACTCAAATGTGGACAATGAAATAGCACTATTGGTACCGATCCTGTCGATTCTCACACCTACACAAGTAAAAGCTTTTGGTGGAGCTTGGTTAGATGGTGGCACAAAATTGATTGCAATTGTTAGCTTGACTCAAAATGTTGAAGAAGATCTAAATTCAAGATATGCAACAAGTAGACCAAGCAAGTATTTACACGGAACACACACGTTAAAGATAAATGGGATTGTGCAAACCAAAAGTGAGCCAAAATGGAATCCACAAAATGCTCTTGTCGCACAATACTAGAGAGACGCTTAGCACGATTGCAATAGGCGGATACGGAGCTTCAGTGCACCACCTACTAGGCAAAATGCAACGATCTCTATCCCAAGTATTCTATATGTATGGTGTATCGGCAATGATCCAAGATGATCTTATGTGACAATCTTAATGTTGTATGATGATATGCTTGTTGCTTATAAGCTCTTTTGCTTATCTTTCCTCTTGCTTTAAAAGCTTGAGTGGCTCTCTTCTTTGAGCTCTTTTCATGCAAACTTCATTTAACTAAGATAGCAATTGTGGATGCGATGACACTAGCAGAATACAAGTTGATTCCAGATATGCACCACGATTGTATGTATGATATGGTGTATGTAACTAATGCACAAGTCACGCTGTTTATATATCAATGGCTAGTCTCGTGGAAAGCAACGCAAAGATGGTCTATGATGGTTATCAATGCAATTGCAAGCATGACGACAAGATACGTCAAAGTTGTTACCATCCGTAGCGAAGATGAGTAGCCACCAAAATGAGAGCGTTTGTTGTTTATAATAATCGCGCCTAAATAGCCGAAAACACAAAAGGACACGAATTCACTCAAATTGTTCGAACTCAAATTCGAATGGTAGTACGAGGTTGTGTCGGGATTTGGCGAAAGTGGAAGTGGTGGAGATGGGTGGGTAGGGTGTATGTAGGTGTATATGGTGGTGGTGGTGGATGGTGGACCGCAGAACCGCAGCCAAGTAGGGAAGCCGGATGATCCGGCCAGAGCCGATGATCCGCACGCCCGATGATCCGACTTGGTCCGGATGATCCGGGCAGGTCCGATGAACTCGGAAGAACTGGAAATGGGGTGGAATTTAAGATTTCGATTTTGATGGATTTCAGGGGGAAGGTAAACAAGATCCACGAGTTACACACCAATCCACGATCAAAATCAACAAAACATCATCAAACCAACAAATCACAAAAATTTTGGGGGGTATTTTGTGGGGATTTTCGGATTTTAGGACCAAAACAACAAAATCAAGCTAGAAATCACTTATAGCCTAAAAACGTGATCAACGTGGCTCATGATACCATATGATGTGGTCAACCCTAATTCGCTTCGATCTTCACGCTTGAGGATCTCACGAGGAAACACGAAGAACACGCGAAGCACAAGGGAAACACTGGAGAACGAGAGGGAAACACTCAACCAACAAGGAATCAATCACACAACCGCTAGATCAACATACACACATGAGATCCACAAGATACATAGTCAACTAGGTAAGGATACAAAGGAACTGCTCATCTCCCTGAGGAGGCCTTGAATCCACGAGGATCTTCCCTGACGGGTCTTGTATCCTCACGAGGATCTTCTCCCAGACGAGGTCCCGATCTCCGAGGAGAAGTAACCGGTGGATGAGCAAAGGCCTCACACAAATATGAGCTAATCCATGCTAGGTCTCAAAGTGAGGAGATGGGGTCCTATATAGAGTTTGAAGTAGGTACATGGGTTTCCCAACACGCAAGACACAAAGGCTTGTCGTATGATCGGACGGGGTCCGATGATCCGTGTTGGTCCGGATGATCCGTGGTCTGGATGAGCCGGAGGGTCAGCGGTGGTCGCCAGGTCGGATGTTCTGCCGGTGGTCCTAGATTCGCTGGGTCCTGATGATCCGGCCTGGCCTAATAATAAGGTGACGAAGACCTAGAATAGCCTCGGACGAAATTTATGAAGTGGCATCTTGTATATTTCCGTCCCGGCTTCATGCACTCATTATGGTGGCTTCAAAGTCCCAAATCATCACTTGTAACTCCATTCTTGTCCTCTTGCGCATGCCATCATCTCCATGTTTGTTCTTGCTCCAATGTTCATCCTTCATGCTAGGCCCTTCATTTGTAAGCAAAACAAATGTATCCAATTTAGGAAGCATCATATTCTCATGAATAGAATCATTACCAAGAAACGAAAGTACCGTAATTTAGTTGGCGATGCCGAGCTCTAGTAATTGGTCCAAGATGTATAGCGCAGGGTTGTGGGTGTAACAATGGTATTGATGTCCTCATCATCCTCCCTTCTGAAATGAAGTCATCCTACGAAGTTCATCTTCCTCACCCAAATATGGCTTCAAATTTGCAATGTTAACAAAGGACTAACCCCAAAATCTGCAGCAGCTCAAGTTTATATGCATTATCATTTATCCAACACCTTAAAGGGACCAAAGAGCACGGGTATTAGCTTTGATTTGCGCAAATCAGGAAATCTATCTCACGCAAATGTAACCAAACAAGATCTCCAGTGCAAACACAACATGTTTTCTACCCTTATCTCCAAAGAAGTTTATATTTAGTTCATACGCTTCAATGTTTTCTTAATTAACTCATGCATTTTTAAAATCAATTCAGCACGTTTTAGCATCAAAATTAACCTTCTCCCAAGATGGAAGAGGCAAATCAATAAAGGTGCAGGTAGGAAACCATACACCACTTCAAAAGGCACATCTTAGTAGTAGAATGAACGATTATAAGAATTCAATATGAGGAAAGCATTCTCCACATTTTCTTATTATATTTTAGAACACCAAGCATAGTAGACAATGTTCTATCGACTACTCAGTTTGTCTATTAGTTTGGGGTGACAAGTAGTACTAAAAGCAGTTTAGTCCCCAACTTAGCCCATAAACATCTCCAAAAGTGGCTAAGAAATTTAGTATCGATCTCAAACAATAGTATTTGGCACACCATGCAAGCTTAATAATTTCAATGGAAGAACAAATCAGCAACATTGAAGATCATCGCTTTTATGACATGGTATAAAGTGTGCCATTTTTAGAATCTATCCACGTAAAAAAAATATGCTATCTTCCCTCTTTGTTCTAGGTAAACCTAAAACAAAGTCCATAGATATATCCTCCCAAGGAACACTAGGTACGTGCAAAGGCATATATAAACCATGAGGATTGAGTCGACTTAGCTTTTTGACATGTAGTGCAGCTTAGCAATAAAACGTCAACATCCTGCCTCATCTTTGGCCAAAAGAATGTGTAGTGCACGTCCTCCGCTTTCTTCACGCCAAAGTGTCCCATTAGTCCTCCTCCATGCGCCCACTTAAACAAACAAAAGAATTGAGCTAATGAATGCATAGCTTGTTAGCATCAACAAATCCATCATTAACGGCTAAACTTGTGCCATGTTCTTCCTTCTTTACAATTCTGCAATACATCTTTAAAATCAGATCATGCACATATTGTTTTTGATGGTCTCCAAACCAAATATTTTGAAGTCAAGTTGTGAAAGCATAGTATAGCGTAATTTAGACAATGCATCAGTAACATTTTCTTACCTCTTGTGTTTAATGACATAAGGGAAAGTCTCAATGAATTCAACCCATTTAGCATGTCTACGATTCAGTTTAGTTGATTTTTAATATGTTTCAAAGATTCATGATCGTAACGTATAACAAATTCTTTTGGGCCATAAATAATGTTGCCATGTTTCTAAAGTCCCAACAAGAGCATATAATTTTATCATAAGTAGAGTAATTCAGACTAGGCCCACTCAATTTTTCGTAAAAGTATGCAAAGGTTTGCCATCTTGTAATAATACACCTCCAATCCAATTCCACTAGCATCACACTCAAGCTCAAAAGTCTTATTAAAATCAGGTTGGAGTAAAGGAGCATGTCAACTTAGCTTTGAATACCGTGAAGGCTTCTTCCGTATGGTACCCCAAACAAAAAGGCACATCCTTCTTTGTAAGCTCATTGAGAGGTGCAAAGAATGGTGCTGAATCTCTCACAAACGCCTATAAAACCAGCGAGGCCAAGGAAACTCCTCACTTGTGTGGATCGCTTTTAACAAGGCCAACTCTCAATAGGCTTCCAATCTAGGCTTCAGCACTTCCAGGTTACCAAACAAACGCATCACGTAGAGCATTGAAAAGACGAAATGTTCCAAATGTTCTTCCAAAGATTTGCTATAAATCAAGATATCATCAAAATAGACTACCAAATCGTTCAATGAAAGCACGAAAATTGCTCATTAATCTCATGAAAGTACTAGGTATTAGTTAACCCAAAGGCATGACTAACCACTCATATAATCCAAACTTAGTTTTAAATGCTGTTTTCATTCATCTCCCAATTTCATACGAATTTGATGGTATCCACTACGCAAATCAACTTTGGAGAATATTAGAGCCACCAATTCATCAAGCATATCATCTAGCCTAGGAATAGCATTTACAACTAATAGTAATATTATTAATGCCTCTACAATCAACACATACACGCGGACGCATCATCCTTTTTCGCACTAGAATAATAGGAACAGCACAAGGACTAAGGGATTCGCGATATAACCTTTGTCGAGCAGCTCCACTTGACGATAATCCCTTCGCTCTCCGATTGGTACAGATGGTACCTACAGAATGATGCAACGAATTAAGTCAATTTGATGCTCAACCTCTAATAGGTGTAATCCCGTGGCACGCTGATGAGGACATGACTACCTTGTATATGACCAAAATATTGCATACATGCATATTTGTCGATTTCTAGTGCAAACTATTCAATAATCTATTTATGTTATCCGTAACAAAAATACTTCACACTTTTGTGTTTTGTCTAATCGCAGGTGTATGGGACATTTGTACAATCCACATATGAAGATAAGGAAGAAAGAGATGTTTATTTTCTGTTCAAAAAGTTCTCTCACGTCACTTTTGGCCCAAGAGAAGATAGAGTCCAAGTCTCTCACGTTCGACTCAGATTCTGGACTGCATGACATACCTGACTCCAAAACGTCAACAACTTTTTCATACGGATCTCGAATTGGGTGATTCTTTTGTTGGAAAGTAGATCATGCTCTTTCCAGCACAATTGAATCACCTAAAAGCCGTCCGGAGCGTTGAGTTGTGGACGAAACAATCTGACGCTGCACCAGAATCCGAGTCAAACCACAAGTCCAAAGGTGTTACGCCACCTCCACTTGGGCCCATTGGCTTTGTACGACCTAGGGTTAGTTTTAGGCTGCCTTTGGGACGTTCTCCCACCTCCTTGGCCGTCACCTTGCTCCTATCAAGTGGTATCAGTTGTGTTGCTTCGTGAGATTTATGCCTTTTCATAGTTTAGATCGCATCTGCCATTCATACCATACCATGAAAAGCCATAAAAAAGTTAGATCTGTTCATCCTTATCCAAGCCACCGAGTTTTGCAATTTTCTATTCATTGCTTGCATAGTTGAATTATCGGTTGCATCATCGTGTCGGCTTGCTGGTCTTAGTTCTAGTTCCTTTAGAGTTTCGAAGTTCGTTCACATTAGTCACGCCACGCATCATTATCCCTTCCATCATCTCGCCATCCCATCTATTAATTTCAAACACGCACAAGGCTGTTCATTGTCATAATCATAGTTGAGGTCATTCACATCTTACCGATCCAATCTGCATCTTATCTAGTTTGTCTTGGAAAGAGGAAGAAAAAGGTGAGAAAAAAAGAGAGAAGAAAATACGGATCTATCTAGAATCAATCTCGTACCAATTCGGATTAGAATCACATGCACTGTTCAAGAAACAGGTGTATCTTCCTCATAATGAAGTCCGCTTTGGCTCCATGAGTACTCAAATTGAAGCTAGCAACGAGACGCATCTAAATAGTTGCAGAAGCTAGTTCATTTGACACCTCAAAATCGGCTTCAAACAGGTCTTTTTGCCCTCGTTCGTGAACACAGCTTGTTCCAATTTTTTAGGCCGCTTTAGAATTCTTGAATCCTCATATCAACTCGGAATTGAGTGATTCTTTTGCATTGAAAGCTTGAGTTAGTGGCATTCTTTGAAAGAATTTATCAGAAAATTGGCTCAAACTTTTCAAGAGGAAAGTTGGAGAGAGAGTTGTTGTTTGTCCTGGTAGTTGTTTTTCATCATTATCTCATCCGCCAGGATCTTCACTTCTATCTTGCTGTCAAGAGCTACTTAGTATCCTTCATTGATGCTAGTTGTGCTACTGCGGACCTCATTAGTGTTCTAGGCTCGCCTCTAGTCCGGTCTAGCCTAGACCAGCACAAGACTGCTGAGCGCTTATTCAACATTGCATCTTTGAATTGATTATTGCTAATCTTTTGCTACCATATATAGCCAACCCAGCTCCACATATTTCTACACCGTATACGACGCTTCCGCAATCGCTTCACTCAATATTCGAGTTACTTGACATCGCCGTTGTCATCACCGCCGCATGGTAAGAACTTGTAAGATATTGCTATTTGCATTATCGTGAGCACTTTACAACCACATCCTAGTAGTTCATAGGAACATTATTCTCGAATTTTGTTTCTTGTTTCTACTAATCATGACAGGTTTGAGATGGAAGTTCTTGGACGACTGACACATCTTCACCATCACGAGAGTTGGGACAACACACAACCACATGGTCAGGTTATTTTACCGCCATTTGAGGGTAGGTTTAACTCGCTATTTATCTAGCTTGGGAGTTTGAAGAGAACAAGTTTTTAGTAACCATGACTTTTCTAAACTTGAGGGTACGAGCTGCCACTAGGGCATTTACGGTTTTGCTTCTGCTTGGTGGAGTGTGCATTGTAAGAAAAACATTGATAACCAACCCACAACTTGGAAAGATTTAAAAGATGTAATGAGAAAACAGTTTTCCCTCCTTATTATCGCCGTGAATTGCTTCGCAAATTTGAACAATTTAAACAAGGCAATAACACTGTTCATGCTTACTACCAAGAGTTCAAATCTTATATGCATCATTGTGACATAGAAGAATCTGAGGATGATACAATGAATAGATTTTTGGTGGTTTGAACCATGATATTCGTGCAAGATTTCAGATATTCCTCGCTGTATTATCGGTATGTATGTTCGTGTTTGTACCTTGAGAGACAGCAGGAGGATGCATTGGGTGACTACAACAACTACAATTCCAGTTCATGCTCACCATCACGGTTGGTTCCTCCACCGTTGCACCTATTTAGAGCAGCCTGACCTCGGAGTGCGACATCATCTCAAGAGTATGGTGCATTGTCTACGCCCAGAATTACATCAGCTACGCCCTTTGCATAAGGTAACAAGAAGGTATTGATGATAATCTCACATGAGAATGATGCATCCTTAGTTAACTTGAATGCCTCATGTGTTGAGTTACCCGTGATTTGAGCACAACACCTATTTTAGAGAATCTTGAAACTGTCATGAATGCGTCATGTGATCAAACAACTGAAATACCAACAATTTTGAGTGCACCCATTGAATTAACTGTTGATGCAAAAGAATCAATGTTTAATCATTTTGATATGACCTCTAATCTTGGTGATGATTCTCAGTCGAATGACTATTGCATGTTTGCTTATCTAAGCATGTTGTAGCATGTAAATTTGATTCAAATAAGGTTTATTCACCAATGTTGGGATGGTTTAATGATGAACATTGTCAATCTTTTGAAATAAATAAGAGCTTCACTTATATGTGCAAACTGAGTTGCAATATTTTCATGCCTTCCAGTTCTTGTGCTAATTTGTTGGCTTTAGATTTTATGAACTATGCAAGTTACTCATCTATTCATGTGTCATATATGCAAAAATCAAGGAAGTAAAATGATGACGATACATATACAACATGTACACCTTTGTCTCTTTTGTTAGCCACATTTCAGATTAAGCAACGCCGAGGACGGCTTTATTTTCAAAAGGAGGATGATGAGGACATGACTACCTTGTATATGACCAAAATATTGCATACATGCATATTTGTCGTGATTTCTAGTGCAAACTATTCAATAATCTATTTATGTTATCCGTAACAAAAATACTTCACACACTTTTGTGTTTTGTCTAATCGCAGGTGTATGGACATTTGTACAATCCACATATGAAGATAAGAAAGAGATGTTTATTTTCTGTTCAAAAGTTCTCTGTCACTTTTTGGCCCAAGAGAAGATAGAGTCCAAGTCTCACGTTCTGGACTCAGATTCGGACCGCATGCATATACCTGACTCAAAACGTCAACAACTTTTTCATACGGATTCTGAATTGGGTGATTCTTTTTTGTTGGAAAGTAGATTTCATGCTTTTCCAGCACAATTGAATCACCTTAAAAGCCGTCCGGAGCGTTGAGTTGTGGACGAAACAATCTGACGCTGCACCAGAATCCGAGTCAAACCACAAGTCCAAAGGTGTTACGTCACCTCCACTTGGGCCCATTGGCCTTGTACGACCTAGGTTAGTTTTAGGCTGCCTTGGGACGTTCTCCCACCTCCTGGCTGTCACCCTTGTCCTATATAAGTAGATCCATCTAGTAGCTTTTTGCTGGGGATTTGTTTAGTTAAAGTTAGCCATTGCAACTTCGTACTTCGCTTGTGTCCAACCACCAGACCAAAACCGCCACGGATCCCCACCATTATCAATACTATATATTCGCAATATTCAGATTGCTTTATCATATTCTTGTTTGTTCTTCGATTGCTTGCAGGAATAGACCGTGGTCGTTGATCGTGCTCCAGCCGCGGATCAATAACCTCTGAGTTGGTTTAGGATTGCAAGGCGCAACGTCGCGGCACGCTTGTAGTCGGATCACAAAGTCGCCTCCACCAAATCGATAGTTATCATCTCATCAAAGATCGACACCCCGCCTATCACACGCCTTGTGGAAAGACATCATGAAACTCGCAAATGTTAGTGACAAAGAGGGGCAAGGAGGAAGGCACGCCCTAATGAAAATAATGCCTCTTTGCACAAAAAGCATAGCAAATAGATTTGCAAAATCTAGCTCATCAATATCGTGGCAAGTAAACATGCACTTTTCAATTTAATTTCAGAAGCACAGAGGTTTATATTAGCTTCATGTTGTTTTCAAATTCTTTTGCCACAATCTGATTTTCACTCTTATTTTCTCCTGTTTTCGCTTATTAGCTCTATTAATATCATTCAAATGGACCTGTGAGTCATAGGAAGCAAAGTAATATTTTTATCCTTATGAACAAGAGTATAATCGATTGTTTCTACCATGGTGTACAGAATTTTTATCAAATTGCCATGGTCTACCAAGTAACAAGGAACATGCTTGCATAGGTACCACATCACAATCAACATAATCAGATATGTAGAGATACTAAAATGCACACGACAAAGATGTTACCTTAACCTTGTCACTGGTTGAACCATTGGATGGTAAGGATGTGGATGTGGTCTTGTGGTAAGAGATAGCTTCTCCACCATCTCCATGCTAGCCAAGTTGTTGCAGCTCCCTCCATCTATGATGACGAATAGAACGCTCCTTCACAACCCCTTTGTATGGAACAAATTATGCCTCGATTTTGCTCACTTGTGTAACTCGTGACACTCAAACACGTTGAGCAACTAAACATTCATACCCACAAGATCTTCAAGAGCCATGTATTGTGTCTCATGATCGTAATCATCTCCACCTGTTCTCGTGTAATAAGAGCCAGTCTCCTCATCATAGTCACTAGCGACCTATACCCACCATCCTCGTGAGTAATCATCACACGCTGAGATTTGCATTCTTCAAGAATGTCCTCTTCCTTACAATGACGACAATAATATCACTTGTGTGCCCTGTTGACGCCATGGAAGAAGAAGAGCTCAGGCAGTTCCCAGGTGTGCTCTGCGTGATAGTGGTGGTTGTGCCCTTTCTTGTATCACGGGTTGGAGGTGGCACCGAAGGAGGTGATGGTGCAAAGGAAGTAGATGATTATGTGGTGTCCATGATGAAGGTCGACCTGTAATAGTTAGTGCGCCGCATGTCTGCCGCCGATCCTCAAGACTTCACGCTCAGCCACAAGCAAGATGGAATAAACGAGTGATATTATTATAATCCTTATAGTCTAGAATGGTCTGAATCTCTATTTAATCCACACGTAAAACGCAAGCATAGCTTCATTCTCCTCAACAATACCACATCTAATCAAGCCAGTTTGTAATTCCTATAATATTCTTCACGAATTTTTCTTGTCTTAAGCGCAATTTTTTGAAGTAATTCACGTTGATAATATGGTGGAACCCAACGAGTACGCATAGCAGTTTTCAAAGCAGCCCAAGTAGCTGAACAGATATAATCTACAATGTTCGTACAACCAAACACATGCAAAGCTAGTGAAAGCACAAACAACAAAGCAGAACACGCCTCGTGATATTGTAAACATGTAAATCGTTGTTCAGTTTTAACTCCCAAGTAAGATATATATCAGAACATATCTACCCTCAAATGGTGGAATATTCAATTTAGTTTAGGAGATGGTCATGATCTCGCACTGAGGGGGAGCCCCAATATTGCCATTATTTGCATGTGGACGCATTGGTTGTTGCCGGTGGTTGCACGTGAATTATGTTGATCAACCTCATCCTCATAATCACCCATACTATCATCCTCCTCGGTACCCAGCAGTAGCAGGGCCAAAGAAGCACCAACAAAGAGAGCAGCGGCACTGAATTTTGTCCTGCTCAATAGGAACACGCCGAGCTCGCCCATACTGATTCGAAGGGGCAGAAGGTTGTCGCTGCGAGGTGCGATAGGTAGCCGGCGGTGGTTGTGGAAGACGCATGCAGCAATTCATTAAACTTGCTATCAATCTTTGTTTCAAACGCCTTCAATGCCATCTATCTTCTCCATGGCCTCACAAATCTTAGCACATCTTGCACCGCCCAATCATCATTTGTGAAACTTATCATGTAGCCGTTTGTCTGCCGTGTTCTCCAATCAGTCTCATCGCCTTGTGATTCGCCATGGTTAGCAAATAGAAACACACAAGAATATGATCCTACAAAGCACTAAGAAGTGGTGGTGGTGTATCACAAACCCGCCAAGCAAATCTCAAATTCACCGCCTACCAAAGAATAGGTGGTGATCGGCAATCGCAGTAGTCAAAGCTCTCAAAGCTTGGATAGAACGATTATCAGGAGAGTCCAACGCACGACATTTAGATGTATGTGGAGCGGAAGGCTTATAATATGGTAGCAAAAGGGTCAAGAATAATCAATTCAGAGATGCAAGTTGAATAAACGTCAACGACTTGATCAGGTGGTCCTAGGCTAGACCGTATAGAGACGCGAGCCTAGAACACAACAAAATCACGGCGCCGCATCGTAAACAAGGAGGAGCACATGAATTTTTTTTTGCTTTTTATGCTTGTTTTTTTTTACGCAATTTCAACGTCGACCAAAACCGGAAACGGTCAAAAAACTTTCATAACATGGTAATCGCTCAATACGCTTAGAAACACCTTAAAATAGGATAGCGAAAAATTTTTATCCCGCATGCTTTTTGAAAATTTTGGGCCTAAACGAGGGCGCGTTTTGACTTTTTCGATCGCCTTAATTCCAAAACTGGAAACGGGTCAAAAACTTTCTATAACGCAAAGATTGCTGAATCAAACCACTTTATAAGGGAACACGAATCAAAATTAGATGGATCCCAAAACAAACCTAATATGCAAGGAACTCGGATTGGTGGTGATATATGGTGGTAGATGGCAGTGTGGTGATATATATGGCATAGGTATATGGATACGGATTCAAGCGTGGCGATAAGCGGTGGTATATGGATACGATTCAAGCGTATGAAAAGGTAGATGGCGAAAGATGATAATGGCGTGGCTTGACAACTTATGACCGTAACTCTAAACTCTAAAAGACTAGACTCAAGACCAAAGAACTAGACAACACGATGCAAACCGCAAATTCAACAATGCAAATATGTAAAAGATTATGCAAAGGCTCGACTGTCTGGATAGGATGAACTAACCTAATTTTTTTTTGTGGCTTTTTCGGACTATAGGTATGAAGAACAGACTCGATCTAAAACCATAAAAACCTAAAAATCTCACCGAGCAACCCGGAAACTGATACCACTTGATAGAGGCAAAGGTGTCCCGCCTTCAATGAGATGGTGGATTTCATTGTGGAAGTCGACTTTGACGATCCGACTACGAAGGCGAGGACGCCACGCCTTAGCAATCTCTAAACCAACCCGAGAGGTTATCGACCACGCCGAAAGCACAATCAATCTGACCACGAGGGTCTATTTCTCGCGAGCAAACGAAGAACAAGCAAGAAACCGAGATTGCAATCTGATATTGCAATATAAGATGAAAGCTTTATTGATCAAGGGGGGTTCGTGACGCTTTGTCCGTCGTGAACACAAACGGCACGGGTTGCAGCTATGGCTAACTTTTGATCTAAACAAAACCCAAGTCTAAACGGTGCCCTAAGGGCTGTATATATGGAGGAAGAGGGGTGAATTTCGTGGCCCTTGGTGGAGGGGTCCAAACTAACTCATTCTTGTTTCCCACACATACTGGACTCTAAAAATTGCCTATACTAATGTATTTTCGAAATTACATGGCCTGCCCAATAATAAGGTGACGAAGACCTAGAATAGCCTGACGAAATTTATGAAGTGGCATCTTGTATATTTCGTCCAAGGCTTCATGCACTCATTATGGTGGCTTCAAAGTCCGAAATCATCACTTGTAACTCCATTCTGTCCTCATGTGATGCCATCATCTCCATGCTTGTTCTTGCTCCAATGTTCATCCTTCTCCATGCTAGGCCCCTTCATTTGTAAGCAAAACAAATGTATCCAATTTAGGCAAGATCATATTCTCATGAAATATTAGAATCATTACCAAGAAACAAAAGTACCGTAATTTAGTTACGCAAGCGAGCTCTAGTAATTGGTCCAGATGTATAGCAATAGGGTCAGGTGTAACAATGGTATTGATGTCCCTCACTCCCCAAACAAAAGGAGTATGCTTTACTTAAAGCATGCAACGGAGCTGCAATGGTGCTAAAGTTTTCACAAATCATTTATAAAAACCCCGCAAGACCAAGGAAACTTCAAGACTTGTTGCAAATTGGTGGTTAGCCAAGTTTTAATTGCTTTGATCTTAGTTTCATCAACATGGACACCCTTGAAGAGACAATCAAGCCCAAGAAAACCACTTTGTCAACACCAAAGTATTTTTTTCAAGTTGGCATAAAGACTTTCCTTTCAAGCATTTGTAAAACAAGCTTAACATGATCAAGATGCCTTTCATGGTTTGCTAAACACAAGAATGTCATCAAGTAAACCACAACAAAGATTCCAATGTATGATTAAGTACATGATGCATGAGACGCAAAGTTCCGGGAGCTCCGACAAACCCATAGGCATGACCAACCACCATATAGGCCAAATTTTGTTTTGAAAGGCTTTCCATTCATCACCCTCATGAATGCGGATTTGGTAATAGCCACTTTTAAGATCAATTTTGAGAAAAGTTCGCCCACTAAGTTCATCGCATATCATCTAAGGAGGAATGGATATAGCGCACGGCGATAGATTTATAGGTCTACAATCGGAGCACAAGTGAGAGTTCCATCGGGCTTAGGCACTAGAATAACGGAACGGCATAAGGGCTTAAGCTCACGACATGACCGGTTGTCGATTAGTTGTTGTACTTGCCATTGAATCTCCTTGGTTTCTTCGGATTGACACGTAGGGAGCTTTGTTTGAAGTGGCTCCGGTATGAGGTCGATTCGATGCTCAATGCCTCAAGAGGAGGTAGACCCGAGGTAGCTCATGGGAAAACATCTTGAAATTCCTGAAAAGAGATTGAAACACCAAAGGTAGCTCATGAGTGGTGTTAGTTTTTGGTTCCAACCTTGCACACAAGGACAAAGTGCATCACACTTGATGGATTCTCACACACTTCTCTCATCTCATGTTTGGTATAATAATGAGGTTTTTCTCTAGGCTAAGAGGCGCTCAAATTTGGCTTCGCTCTCACCACTTTTTGATGGCTCACTTACTCTTCTCTCTTTGGTTGGTGGCTTGTTTGTCTGGCCATCACTTGGCTAGGGGACATGGGTCGAGGACATATTCTTTGCCTTTCATCTTGAAGCTATAGTGGTTTGTACGCCCATTGTGGTAGACACCACGGCCGAATTCAAGGGTTTACCAAGGAGGAGGTGGCAACGGTCATTGGTACCACATCACACCTACGTTGTTCTATATGCACCTATTTTGAATGATACTTGGACCGTATGCTCAACTCAGATGTTGCCGGAGTCACTTAGCCATTGAACCTTGTAAGTTTGCTGATGCTTCTTCTGACCAATTGAGCTTGGAGCATAGTTCTTTGCCAAGTTGTGGCAACTACCTCCATCGATGATGACCTTGACGGATCTCCCATTGATGCCGGCCTTTTGTGGAAGATGTGCATCGCTGGTCTTCTTCTTGGTGATGTTGAAGTGTCAAGATTTGGAGACAACAAGAGCGGGCTTGTATCTTCATCACAAAATACTTGATCATCTTCATCCGTTGATGCTACTGCATAGCACCACTTGCTCAATAGCGCCCATTTCATCTTCACTCATTGAGTCATAGGTGCCATCGCCGCTGAGTATCATGGTACGCTTATTGGTGCATTCATATGACTTGTGGCCTCACCACAAATAAAACACTTGAAGGAGCTTGTCTTGACGGTCTCCTCGGTTGAGATGATGAAGCGCGGCTTGGAGTTGCTTGTAGGAGGAGGACTACTTGAACTTGTAGAAGTTTTCTGTAACTTGACTTTTCGTCGCTGTTTGGAAAAGGCTTGGTTGATGTCGGTTGAAGTAGTTGTTGAAGCTGGTTGTTGGAGAGGTCAGATGTCTTGGATGAGTACTCATGCATTTGAAGTCATCTTGCACTTGTCGCCCGCCTTTGTAGCTTGGTGTACGAGCTCAATGAGGTTGGAGTAGGGTTGAAGTCGGCATCTTCTTGATGGGATGGTTGAGTCCATTCAAGAATCGTGCCATTGTTTGCTCATCATCTTCCCTTGACATTGGCTCAATCATGGCAATTCCATTTCTTTGTAGTATTCTTCAACACTTTTGTTCCTTGCTTGAGGAGTAGCTTGAAGAGATCACGGTAGTAGGTGGGAAGAAAGCATGCTCATGACATCCTTCATTTGAGCCCAAGTGGTGATTGAGGTTCACCTCTTGCTTGTCGGGCGCCAAGGATTTGTTCCCACCATATGAGTACATAGTCTTGGAACTCAAGTGATGCCATAGCGATCTTTTCTTCATCATAGTTGTGTGTTTAAAGATTTTGTCGATCTTCAATGCCCATGAGAGGAATTCTTCGATCATTGGTTCCATTGAACTTGGGCATTGTGAACTTGAGCTTGCCATAGCGTTGTTCTCATCATTGTGTTGAGGTCGATGTTGATGATGACGCTCTTTGACGTGGAGGGTAATCATCCTCATGTTGTTCTTTTGGCGAGGAGGAAGTCCATGATCAACTTGCTTTCGCCGATTTTGAGGTTGAGGTGAGCTGAGGAGCCAGGAGGAGCTTGTGGGCTTGACGTTGTGCACGTGGGATGGTAGTTCCTCTTGTATTTCTTCTAAGGGCTTCTCTTGATTGCGCCTTTCGGACAAGTGTTGGCGTAGAGCTCGACTTGATGCTTGAAGGCGCTGTTCCACGCAAGAGCTTGTGCTCGCTAAGTTGTTGAAGACGCTGAGCCTTGCTGCCTTGTTGTTTTGTTGTAGGCGCGCCGTTTGTTCTTGTTGGTACCGAAGACGTTGTCGCTCTTGAGCTTGAGCAAACGCCACTTGGTTTGATTGAGGACGAGGAACTTGTTCATCCACTTGCTCTTGGGATTCTTGATGTAGCGGTTGCGAGATGCATGACGGTCTCGACGCTGCGTCGTCAAGAGTGTTCACGACTTGTACTTGTGTTTGAGAAGGAGTCGCTTGAGTGGCTAACTTGAGTGGTTCGCCTTGATTGTGAGGAAGTAGAGGAACTGTTCACCAACAAGGCACGGATCTCGCCCATTCTTGCATCGCTCTCTTTCTTGTGCGCTACGAGTTTGTTGTCATAATTCTCTTGTACGCTGCTCCGGAAAGTCGCAAGTCGGGTGGAGAGGTTGTCGGCGCGTCGCCATTGCTTGTTGTTTTGATGGAGAGTCACAGCGCCAAAGAGGTGGCTTGAAGACGATGATGACATGTCGTCATTTGCTTTCGAGGAAGAGTGGATTTGTAGAACTGCTCATCCATCATTTCAAGCAAATTGTGAGTGGTAGAAGGAGAAGAACGACTACCAATGTACCTTTGACCAAAGTTGACGATGAATCAAGTTCACTCAAATGTGGACAATGAAATAGCACTATTGGTACCGATCCTGTCGATTCTCACACCTACACAAGTAAAAGCTTTTGGTGGAGCTTGGTTAGATGGTGGCACAAAATTGATTGCAATTGTTAGCTTGACTCAAAATGTTGAAGAAGATCTAAATTCAAGATATGCAACAAGTAGACCAAGCAAGTATTTACACGGAACACACACGTTAAAGATAAATGGGATTGTGCAAACCAAAAGTGAGCCAAAATGGAATCCACAAAATGCTCTTGTCGCACAATACTAGAGAGACGCTTAGCACGATTGCAATAGGCGGATACGGAGCTTCAGTGCACCACCTACTAGGCAAAATGCAACGATCTCTATCCCAAGTATTCTATATGTATGGTGTATCGGCAATGATCCAAGATGATCTTATGTGACAATCTTAATGTTGTATGATGATATGCTTGTTGCTTATAAGCTCTTTTGCTTATCTTTCCTCTTGCTTTAAAAGCTTGAGTGGCTCTCTTCTTTGAGCTCTTTTCATGCAAACTTCATTTAACTAAGATAGCAATTGTGGATGCGATGACACTAGCAGAATACAAGTTGATTCCAGATATGCACCACGATTGTATGTATGATATGGTGTATGTAACTAATGCACAAGTCACGCTGTTTATATATCAATGGCTAGTCTCGTGGAAAGCAACGCAAAGATGGTCTATGATGGTTATCAATGCAATTGCAAGCATGACGACAAGATACGTCAAAGTTGTTACCATCCGTAGCGAAGATGAGTAGCCACCAAAATGAGAGCGTTTGTTGTTTATAATAATCGCGCCTAAATAGCCGAAAACACAAAAGGACACGAATTCACTCAAATTGTTCGAACTCAAATTCGAATGGTAGTACGAGGTTGTGTCGGGATTTGGCGAAAGTGGAAGTGGTGGAGATGGGTGGGTAGGGTGTATGTAGGTGTATATGGTGGTGGTGGTGGATGGTGGACCGCAGAACCGCAGCCAAGTAGGGAAGCCGGATGATCCGGCCAGAGCCGATGATCCGCACGCCCGATGATCCGACTTGGTCCGGATGATCCGGGCAGGTCCGATGAACTCGGAAGAACTGGAAATGGGGTGGAATTTAAGATTTCGATTTTGATGGATTTCAGGGGGAAGGTAAACAAGATCCACGAGTTACACACCAATCCACGATCAAAATCAACAAAACATCATCAAACCAACAAATCACAAAAATTTTGGGGGGTATTTTGTGGGGATTTTCGGATTTTAGGACCAAAACAACAAAATCAAGCTAGAAATCACTTATAGCCTAAAAACGTGATCAACGTGGCTCATGATACCATATGATGTGGTCAACCCTAATTCGCTTCGATCTTCACGCTTGAGGATCTCACGAGGAAACACGAAGAACACGCGAAGCACAAGGGAAACACTGGAGAACGAGAGGGAAACACTCAACCAACAAGGAATCAATCACACAACCGCTAGATCAACATACACACATGAGATCCACAAGATACATAGTCAACTAGGTAAGGATACAAAGGAACTGCTCATCTCCCTGAGGAGGCCTTGAATCCACGAGGATCTTCCCTGACGGGTCTTGTATCCTCACGAGGATCTTCTCCCAGACGAGGTCCCGATCTCCGAGGAGAAGTAACCGGTGGATGAGCAAAGGCCTCACACAAATATGAGCTAATCCATGCTAGGTCTCAAAGTGAGGAGATGGGGTCCTATATAGAGTTTGAAGTAGGTACATGGGTTTCCCAACACGCAAGACACAAAGGCTTGTCGTATGATCGGACGGGGTCCGATGATCCGTGTTGGTCCGGATGATCCGTGGTCTGGATGAGCCGGAGGGTCAGCGGTGGTCGCCAGGTCGGATGTTCTGCCGGTGGTCCTAGATTCGCTGGGTCCTGATGATCCAATCAAGATATCTTGTTCATAAGGATAAAATATTACTTTGCTTCCTATGACTCGAGTCCATTTTGAAAGATGATATTAATAGAGCTAATAAAGCAAAACAGAGAAAAATAAGAGTGAAAATCTGGGCAAAAGAATTTGAGAACACATGAAGCCTAATAATAAACCATCTATGTTGCTTCAAATTAAATTGAAAAGTGCATGTTTACTTGCCACCAAATCGATATTGATGAGCTAGATTTTGGCAAATCTATTTGCTATGCTTTTGTGTGCAAAGAGGCATTATTTTCATTCGAGGACGGTTTTCCTTTTGCCCCCTGCTGTCACTAACATTTTGCAGAGTTCACGACGCTTTCCACAAGACGCCACCGGATTACCACCTATTCGAGGGATTGAGCATCAAATTGACTTAATTCGTGCATCATTACCCAACCATGCACCATACCGCACTCAATCCGTAGGAGACGGGAGATTATGCGTCAAGACAGGAGCTGCTCAACAAAGGTTATATACGCAATCCCTTAGTCCTTGTGTGTCCTATTATTCTAGTGCCGAAAAAGGATGGTACGACGATGTGTGTTGATTGTAGAGGCATCAATAATATTACTATTCGTTATCGCCACCCTATTCCTAGGCTAGATGATATGCTTGATGAATTGAGTGGCTCTACAATATTCTCCAAAGTTGATTTATGAGTGGATACCATCAAATTCGTATGAAATTGGGAGATGAATGGAAAACAGCATTTAAAACTAAGTTTGATTATATGAGTGGTTAGTCATGCCTTTTGGGTTAACTAATGCACCTAGTACTTTCATGAGATTAATGAACGGTTTTACGTGCTTTCATTGGACGATTTGTGGTAGTTTATTTTGATGATATACTGATTTATGGCAAATCTTTGAAGAACATTTGGAACATTTACGCGTTGTTTTTAATGCTCACGTGATGCACGCTTGTTTGGTAACCTTGGGAAGTGCACCTTTTGCACCGATCGAGTATCTTTTCTGGCTATGTTGTTACTCCAGGAATGAAGTTGATAAAGCCAAGATTGAAGCTATTGAGAGTTGGCCGCAGCCCAAAACGGTCACACAAGTGAGGAGTTTTGGCCTCGCTGGTTTCTATAGCTGTGAGAGATTTCAGCACCATTGCTGCACCTCTCAACGAGCTTACAAAGAAGGATGTGCCTTTTGTTTGGGGTACCGCAGAAGAAGCCTTCACTGATTGAAAGCTAAGTTGACACATGCCCTTTACTCCAACTTCCTGATTTTAATAAGACTTTTGAGCTTGAATGATGCTAGTGGAATTGGATTAGAGGTGTGTTATTACAAGATGGCAAACCTGTTGATACTTTTCTCAAAAATTGAGTGGGCCTAGTCTGAATTATTCTACTTATGATAAAGAATTATATGCTCTTGTTCGGACTTTAGAAACATGGCAACATTATTTATGGCCCAAAGAATTTGTTATACATTCTGATCATGAATCTTTGAAACATATTAAAAGTCAAGCTAAACTGAATCGTAGACATGCTAAATGGGTTGAATTCATTGAGACTTTCCTTATGTCATTAAACACAAGAAGGGTAAAGAAAATGTTATTGCGATGCATTGTCTCGTCGCTATACTATGCTTTCCAACTTGACTTCAAAATATTTGGTTTGGAGACCATCAAAGATCAATATGTTCATGATGCTGATTTTAAAGATGTATTGCAGAATTGTAAAGAAGGTAGAACATGGAACAAGTTCGCATTAATGATGGATTGCTCGTCTAACAAGCTATGCATTCCATAGCTGCTTCGCCTTTTGTTGTGCAGAGGCGATGGAGGAGGACTAATGGGACACTTTGCGGAAGAAGACGAGGATATACTAGCTACACTTTTTTGGCCAAAGATGAGACGGATGTTGAGCGCTTTTGTCGTCACTGACTACATGTCAAAAGCTAAGTCACGACTCAATCCTCATGGTTTATATATGCTTTGCTCTGCATCTAGTGTTCCTAGGAGGATATATCTATGGACTTTGTTTTAGGTTTACCTCTAACAAAGAAGGGAGGATAGCATATTTGTTGTCGTGATAGATTCTCAAAATGGCACACTTTATACCATGTCATAAAAGCATGATGTCATATGTTGCTGATTTGTTCTTTCGTGAAATTATTCGCTGCATGGTGTGCCAAATACTATTGTTTCAGATCGTGATACTAAATTTCTTAGCCACTTTTGAGATGTTTATGGGCTGTTGGGGACTAAAGCTTTTTAGTACTACTTGTCACCCCCAAATCGATGGACAAACTAAGTAGTCATAGAACATTGTCTACTATGCTTAGGGCTGTTTTGAAGAATAATAAGAAATGTGGAAGAATGCTTGCCTCATATTGAATTTGCTTATAATCGCTCATTGCATTCTACTACTAAGATGTGCCTTTGAAATTGTGTATGGTTTCACCTCGGCACCTATTGATTTATTGCCTCTTCCATCTTCGAGAAGGTTAATTTATGCTAAAGAACGTGAGTTGATTTTAAAATGCATGAGTTAACTAAGGAAAACATTGAGCGATGAATGCTAAATATAAACTTGCGAGATAAGGGTAGAAAACATGTTGTGTTTGCACCTGGAGATCTTGTTTGGTTACATTTATGAAGGATAGATTTCGATTTGCAAATCAAAGCTAATGCCACGTGTCGGTCCCTTTAAGGTGTTGGAGAAAGAATGATAATGCATATAAACTTGAGTGCTCGCAGATTTTGGGTTAGTCCCACTTTAACATTGCAGATTTGAAGCCATATTTGGTGAGGAAGATGAACTCCGTCGAGGACACTTCATTTCAAGAAGGGAGGATGATGAGGACATCAATACCATTGTTACACCCACACCTCGCCGCTATACATACGACCAATTACTAGAGCTCACAGACGCCAACTAAATTACGTGTACTTTCGCTTTTGGTAATGATTCTAATGTTCATGAGAATATGATGTGCTTAAATTGGATACATTTGTTTTGCTTACAAATGAAGGGCCTATCTTGGAGAAGGATGAACATTGGAGCAAGAACACATGGAGTTGATGGCATGCAAGGAGATCAAGAACGGAGTTACAAGTGATGATTTCTGACTTGAAGCCACCTAAGGAGTGATGAAGCCTTGGACGAAATATACAAGATGCCACTTCATAAGAATCTATCCACGACAACAAATATGTTATCCTCCCTTCTTTGTTCTAGGTAAACCTAAAACAAAGTCCATAGATATATCCTCCCAAGGAACACTAGGTACAGTAAAGGCATATATAAACCATGAGGATTGAGTCGTGACTTAGCTTTTTGACATGTAGTGCAATGAGCAATAAAACGCTCAACATCCCGCCTCATCTTTGGCCAAAAGAAATGTGTAGCAAGTACGCCCTCCGCCTTCTTCACGCCAAAGTGTCCCATTAGTCCTCCTCCATGCGCCACCGCAACAACAAAAGACTAACGGAGCTAGCTGAATGCATAGCTTGTTAGCACGAACACAAATCCATCATTAACGACAAACTTGTGCCATGTTCTTCCTTCTTTACAATTCTGCAATACATCTTTAAAATCAGCATCATGCACATATTGTTTTTGATGGTCTCCAAACCAAATATTTTGAAGTCAAGTTGTGAAAGCATAGTATAGCGATTTAGACAATGCATCAAGAATAACATTTTCTTTTACCCTTCTTGTGTTTAATGACATAAGGGAAAGTCTCAATGAATTCAACCCATTTAGCATGTCTACGATTCAGTTTAGCTTGACTTTTAATATGTTTCAAAGATTCATGATCGTAACGTATAACAAATTCTTTGGGCCATAAATAATGTTGCCATGTTTCTAAAGTCCTAACAAGAGCATATAATTCTTTATCATAAGTAGAGTAATTCAGACTAGGCCCACTCAATTTTTCGTAAAAGTATGCAACAGTTTGCCATCTTGTAATAATACACCTCCTAATCCAATTCCACTAGCATCACACTCAAGCTCAAAAGTCTTATTAAAATCAGGAAGTTGGAGTAAAGGAGCATGTGTCAACTTAGCTTTGAATACCGTGAAGGCTTCTTCCCGTATGGGTACCCCAAACAAAAGGCACATCCTTCTTTGTAAGCTCGTTGAGAGGTGCAGAATGGTGCTGAAATCTCTCACAAAACGCCTATAGAAACCAGCGAGGCCAAGGAAACTCCTCACTTGTGTGATCGCTTTGGGCCATGCCAACTCTCAATAGCTTCAATCTAGGCTTTATCCACTTCAATTCCTCGTGGAGTAACAACATAGCCAAGAAAAGATACTCGGTCGGTGCAAAAGGTGCACTTCCCAAGGTTACCAAACAAACGCATCACGAGAGCATTGAAAACAGCACGAAATGTTCCAAATGTTCTTCCAAAGATTTGCTATAAATCAGTATATCATCAAAATAGACTACCACAAATCGTCCAATGAAAGCACGAAAATTGCTCATTAATCTCATGAAAGTACTAGGTGCATTAGTTAACCCAAAAGGCATGACTAACCACTCATATAATCCAAACTTAGTTTTAAATGCTGTTTTCCATTCATCTCCCAATTTCATACGAATTTGATGGTATCCACTACGCAAATCAACTTTGGAGAATATTGTAGAGCCACTAATTCATCAAGCATATCATCTAGCCTAGGAATAGGGTGACGATAACTAATAGTAATATTATTAATGCCTCTACAATCAACACACATACGCGACGCACCATCCTTTTTCGCACTAGAATAATAGGAACAGCACAAGGACTAAGGGATTCGCAGATATAACCTTTTGTCGAGCAGCTCCTCGTGATTTGACGATAATCTCCTTCGCCTCCTCCGATTGGTACGGTATGGTGCACGGTTGGTAATGATGCACCGAATTAAGTCAATTTGATGCTCAATCCTCGAATAGGTGGTAATCCCGTGGCACGCTGATGAGGACATGACTACCTTTGTATATGACCAAAAATATTGCATACATGCATATTTGTCGTGATTTCTAGTGCAAACTATTCAATAATCTATTTATGTTATCCGTAACAAAAATACTTCACACACTTTTGTGTTTTGTCTAATCGCAGGTGTATGGGACATTTGTACAATCCACATATGAAGATAAGGAAGAAAGAGATGTTTATTTTCTGTTCAAAAGTTCTCTCACGTCACTTTTGGCCCAAGAGAAGATAGAGTCCAAGTCTCTCACGTTCGACTCAGATTCGGACCGCATGTACATACCTGACTCAAAACGTCAACAACTTTTTTCATACGGATTCGAATTGGGTGATTCTTTTTTGTTGGAAAGTAGATTTCATGCTCTTTCCAGCACAATTGGAATCACCTTAAAAGCCGTCCGGAGCGTTGAGTTGTGGACGAAACAATCTGACGCTGCACCAGAATCCGAGTCAAACTACAAGTCCAAAGGTGTTACGTCACCTCCACTTGGGCCCATTGGCCTTGTACGACCTAGGGTTAGTTTTAGGCTGCCTTGGGACGTTCTCCCACCTCCTTGGCCGTCACCCCTTGCTCCTATCAAGTGGTATCAGTTTTCAGGTTGCTCGGTGAGATTTTACAGCTTTTCATAGTTTAGATCGCATCTGTCATTCATACCTACAGTCCATGAAAAGCCATAAAAAGTTAGATCTGTTCATCCTTTATCCAAGCCACCCGAGCCTTTGCAATTTTCTATTCATTGCTTGCATAGTTGAATTATCGGTTGCATCATCGTGTCGCTTGCTGGTCTTAGTGTCTAGTTCCTTTAGAGTTTCGAAGTTCTGTTCACATTAGTCACGCCGCCGCTGCATCATTATCCCTTCCACTGTCCGCCATCCCATCTATTAATTTCCAACACGTGCTACGCGCTGTTCATTGTCATAATCATAGTTGAGGTCATTCACATCTTCGCCTGATCCAATCTGCATCTTATCTAGTTTGTCTTGGAAAGAGGAAGAAAAAAAGCGTGAGAAAAAAAAGAGAGAAGAAAAAATACGGATCTATCTAGAATCAATCTCGTACCTGAATTCGGATTAGAATCTGTTTTGCGCACTGTTCAGTAAAACAGGTGTATCTTCCTCATACGAAGTCCGTTTTGGCTCCATGAGTACTCAAATTGAAGCTAGCAACGAGACGCATCTAAATAGTTGCAGAAGCTAGTTCATTATTTGACACCTCAAAATCGGCTTCTAAATAGGTCTTTTTGCCCTCTGAAGTTCGTGAACACAGCTTGTTCCAATTTTTTAGGCCAGTTTTAGAATTCTTTGAATCCTCATATCAACTCGGAATTGAGTGATTCTTTTTGCATTGGAAAGCTTGAGTTAGTGGCATTCTTTGAAAGAATTTATCAGAAAATTGGCTCAAACTTTTCAAGAGGAAAGTTGGAGAGAGAGTTGTTGTTTGTCCTGCTTGGTAGTTGTTTTTCATCATTATCTTCACTACTGCCAGGATCTTCACTTCTATCTTGCTGTCAAGAGCTACTTAGTATCCTTCATTGATGCTAGTTGTGCTACGCCGTGACCTCATTAGTGTTCTAGGCTCGCCTCTAGTCCGGTCTAGCCTAGGACCAGCACAAGACTGTCTGCTGAGCGCTTATTCAACATTGCATCTTTGAATTGATTATTGCTAATCTTTTGCTACCATATATAGCCAACCCAGCTCCACATATTTCTACACCGTATACGACGCCTCGCAATCGCTTCACTCAATATTCGAGTTACTTGACACCGCTGGTTGCCGATCACCGCCGCCGCATGGTAAGAACTTGTAAGATATTGCTATTTGCATTATCGTGAGCACTTTACAACCACATCCTAGTAGTTCATAGGAACATTATTCTCGAATTTTGTTTCTTGTTTCTACTAATCATGACAGGTTTCGAGATGGAAGTTCTTGGACGACGGACACATCTTCACCATCACGAGAGTTGGGACAACACACACAACCACATGGTCAGTTATCTCTTACCGCCATTTGAGGGTAGGTTTAATCCTGCTATTTATCTAGCTTGGGAGTTTGAAGTAGAACAAGTTTTAGTAACCATGACTTTTCTAAACTTGAGCGGGTACGAGCTGCCACTAGGGCATTTATCGGTTTTGCTTCGCTTGGTGGAGTGTGCATTGTAAGAAAAACATTGATAACCAACCCACAACTTGGAAAGATTTAAAAGATGTAATGAGAAAACAGTTTTTCCCTCCTTACTATCGCCGTGAATTGCTTCAAATTTGAACAATTTAAACAAGGCAATAACACTGTTCATGCTTACTACCAAGAGTTCAAATCTTATATGCATCATTGTGACATAGAAGAATCTGAGGATGATACAATGAATAGATTTTTGGTGGTTTGAACCATGATATTCGTGCAAGATTTCAGATATTCCTCGTTGCATTATCGGTATGTATGTTCGTGCTTGTACCTTTGAGAGACAAGCTTACAGGAGGATGCATTGGGTGACTACAACAACTACAATTCCAGTTCATGCTCACCATCGCCGGTTGGTTCTCCCACCGCTGCACCTATTAGAGCAGCCGCACTCGGAGTGCGACATCATCTCAAGAGTATGGTGCATTGTCTACGCCTCAGAATTACATCAGCCACGCTTTATGCATAAGGTAACAAAGAAGGTATTGATGATATAATTCACATGAGAATGATGCATCCCTAGTTAACTTGAATGCCTCATGTGTTGAGTTACCCGTGATTTGAGCACAACACCTATTTTAGAGAATCTTGAAACTGTCATGAATGCGCCATGTGATCAAACAACTGAAATACCAACAATTTTGAGTGCACCCATTGAATTAACTGTTGATGCAAAAGAATCAATGTTTAATCATTTTGATATGACCTCTAATCTTGGTGATGATTCTGTATCGAATGACTCATTGCATGTTTGCTTATCTAAGCATGTTGTAGCATGTAAATTTGATTCAAATAAGGTTTATTCACCAATGTTGGGATGGTTTAATGATGAACATTGTCAATCTTTTGAAATAAATAAGAGCTTCACTTATATGTGCAAACTGAGTTGCAATATTTTCATGCCTTCCAGTTCTTGTGCTAATTTGTTGGCTTTAGATTTTATGAACTATGCAAGTTACTCATCTATTCATGTGTCATATATGCAAAAATCAAGGGAAGTAAAATGGATGACGATACATATACAACATGTACACCTTTGTCTCTTTTGTTAGCCACATTTCAGATAAGCAACGCCGAGGACGGCTTTATTTTCAAAAAGGAGGATGATGAGGACATGACTACCTTGTATATGACCAAAAATATTGCATACATGCATATTTGTCGTGATTTCTAGTGCAAACTATTCAATAATCTATTTATGTTATCCGTAACAAAAATACTTCACACACTTTTGTGTTTTGTCTAATCGCAGGTGTATGGGACATTTGTACAATCCACATATGAAGATAAGGAAGAAAGAGATGTTTATTTTCTGTTCAAAAAGTTCTCTCACGTCACTTTTGGCCCAAGAGAAGATAGAGTCCAAGTCTCTCACGTTCTCGACTCAGATTCGACTGCACAGACATACCTGACTCAAAACGTCAACAACTTTTTCATACGGATTCGAATTGGGTGATTCTTTTTGTTGGAAAGTAGATTTCATGCTCTTTCCAGCACAATTGAATCACCTTAAAAGCCGTCCGGAGCGTTGAGTTGTGGACGAAACAATCTGACGCTGCACCAGAATCCGAGTCAAACTACAAGTCCAAAGGTGTTACGTCACCTCCACTTGGGCCCATTGGCCTTGTACGACCTAGGGTTAGTTTTAGGCTGCCTTGGGACGTTCTCCCACCTCCTTGGCCGTCACCCCTTGCTCCTATATAAGTAGATCCATCTAGTAGCTTTTTGCTGGGGATTTGTTTAGTTAAAAGTTAGCCATTGCAACTTCGTACTTCGCTTGTGTCCAACGACTGCACCAAAACCGCTACGGATCCCCACCATTATCAATACTTCATATATATTCGCAATATTCAGATTGCTTTATCATATTCTTGTTTGTTCTTCGATTGCTTGCAGGAATAGACCTTCGTGGTCGTTGATCGTGCTCAAATGGATCAATAACCTCTCGAGTTGGTTTAGCGATTGCTAAGGCGCAACGTCAGGCACGCTTGTAGTCGGATCGCCAAAGTCGCTCCACCAAATCGATAGTTATCATCTCATCGAAAGATCGACACCCCGCCTATCACACGCCTTGTGGAAAGACATCGCTGAAATCCTCGCAAAATGTTAGTGACAAGTAGGGGCAAGGAGGAAGGCACGCCCTCGAATGAAAATAATGCCTCTTTGCACACAAAAGCATAGCAAATAGATTTGCTAAAATCTAGCTCATCAATATCAGATTTGGTGGCAAGTAAACATGCACTTTTCAATTTAATTTCGTATAACAGAGATGGTTTATTATTAGGCTTCATGTGTCGCTCAAATTCTTTTGCCACAATCTGATTTTCACTCTTATTTTTCTCCTGTTTTCGCTTATTAGCTCTATTAATATCATCTTTCAAAATGGACCTGTGGAGTCATAGGAAGCAAAGTAATATTTTTATCCTTATGAACAAGAGTATATCGATTGTTTCTACCATGGTGTACAGAATTTTTATCAAATTGCCATGGTCTACCAAGTAACAAGGAACATGCTTGCATAGGTACCACATCACAATCAACATAATCAGATATGTAGAGATACTAAAATGCACACCTAACAAAGACGTGTTACCTTAACCTTGCCGCTGTGGTTGAACCATTGGATGTAGTAAGGATGTGGATGTGGTCTTGTGGTAAGAGATAGCTTCTCCACCATCTCCATGCTAGCCAAGTTGTTGCAGCTCCTCCATCTATGATGACGCTAATAGAACGCCCTTCACAACTCCCTTTGTATGGAACAAATTATGCCTCCGATTTTGCTCAGCTTGTGTAACCTGCACACTCAAAACACGCTGAGCAACTAAACATTCATACCACAAAGATCTTCAGCAGCCATGTATTGTGTCTCATGATCGTAATCATCTCCACCGTGTTCCTCATGTGTAATAAGAGCCAAAGTCTCCTCATCATAGTCACTAGCGGACTCATACCCACCATCCTCAAGAGCAATCATCACACGCTGAGATTTGCATTCTCTCAAGAAATGTCCTCTTCCCTTACAATGACGACAAATAATATCACTTGTGTGCCCTGCTGACGCCATGGAAGAAGAAGAGCTCAGGCAGGCCCGGCAGTGTGCTCTTGGCGATAGTGGTGGTTGTGCCTCGCTTGTATCACGGTTGGAGGTGGCACCAAGGAGGTGATGGTGCAAAGGAAGTAGATGATTTATGTGGTGTCCATGATGAAGGTCGACTGCAGTAATAGTTAGTGCGCGCCAATGCCTCGCCGATCCTCAAGACTTCACGCTCAGCTTTACAAGCAAGATGGAATAAACGAGTGATATTATTATAATCCTTATAGTCTAGAATGGTCTCAATCTCTATTTAATCCACACGTAAAACGTGCAAGCATAGCTTCATTCTCCTCAACAATACCACATCTAATCAAGCCAGCTTTGTAATTCCCGATAATATTCTTCACAGAATTTTTCCTTGTCTTAAGCGCTGCAATTTTTGAAGTAATTCACGTTGATAATATGGTGGAACCCAACGAGCACGCATAGCAGTTTTCAAAGCAGCCCAAGTAGCTGGAACAGATATAATCTACAATGTTCGACAACCAAACACATGCAAAGCTAGTGAAAGCACAAACAACAGCAGAACACGCCTCCCTCGTGATATTGTAAACATGTAAATCGTTGTTCAGTTTCTAACTCCCAAGTAAGATATATATCAGAAACATATCTACCCTCAAATGGTGGAATATTCAATTTTAGTTTAGGAGATGGTCATGATCTCGCACTGAGGGGGAGCCCTAATATTGCCATTATTTGCATGTGGACGACCGGTGGTTGTGGTGCCGGTGGTTGCACGAGTTCGATGTTGATCAACCTCATCCTCATAATCACCCACATACTCATCATCCTCCCTCGGTACCACCAAAGCAGCAGTAGTGAGCCAAAGAAGCACCAACAAAGCAGAGCAAAGGCACCAGAATTTTGTCCTCGCTCAATAGGAACACGCCGAGCCTGGCCCATACCGATTCGAAGGGGCCGAGTTGTTGTCGCTGCAGAGGTGCGATAGGTGCAGCCAAGTGGTTGTGGAAGACGCATGAGCAATTCATTAAACTTGCTATCAATCTTTGTTTCAAACGCCTTCTCAATGCCATCTATCTTCTCCATGGCCTCGCCAAATCTGTTTAGCACATCTTGCACCTGTCCAATCATCATTTGTTGAAACTTATCATGTAGCCGTTTGTTCGTCAGTTCTCCCAATCAGCCTCATCGCCTTGTGATCCTGCCATGGTTAGCAAAGAAATAGAAACACACAAGAATATGATCCTACAAAGCTACTAAGAAGTGGTGGTGGTGTATCACAAACCCGCAAGCAAATCTCAAATTCTTACCAGCCTACCCAAGCAATAGGGTGATCGGCAACCGCTAGAAGTCAAAGCTCTCAAAGCTTGATAGAACGATTACTGTGGAGAGTCCAACGCACGACGAGATGTATGTGGAGCTGGGAAGGCTTATAATATGGTAGCAAAAGGGTCAAGAATAATCAATTCAGAGATGCAAAGTTGAATAAACGCCAACGACGCAGATCAGGCTGGTCCTAGGCTAGACCGCAAGTAGAGACGCGAGCCTAGAACACTAACAAAATCACGGCACTGCACGTAAACAAGGGAGGAGCACACTCTGATTTTTTTTTTTTTTTTTTGCGCTGTTTTTTTTTTTTTTTTTCGAATCGCCTGACCCAAAATCGAAACGGGTCAAAAAACTTTCTATAACGGCGATCGCTCAATACGCTTAGAAACACCTAAAAATAGGATAGCCGTAAAATTTTTATCCCGCATGCTTTTGGAAAATTTTGGGCCTAAACGAGGGCGGTTTCCGACTTTTTTTTCGAACGCCTGGACCCAAAAACTGGAAACGGGTCAAAAAAAACTTTCTATAACGGCAAAAGATTGCTGGAATCCGAAACCTACTCGCATAAGGGAACACGAATCGAAATTAGATGGATCCCAAAACAAACCTAATATGCAAGGAACTCGGATTGGTGGTGGATATATGGTGGTAGATGGCGTGGTGGTGATATATGGCAGCGTGGTGGTATATGGATACGGATTCAAGCGTGGCGATAAGCGTGGTGGTATATGGATACGGATTCAAGCGGTGGCGAAAAGCGGTAGATGGCAGGCGATGATAATGGTGCGGTGGCGGCGTGACAACTTATGACCGTAACTCAAACTCTAAAAGACTAGACTCAAGACCAAAGAACTAGACACGACGATGCAACCGCAAATTCAACAATGCAAATACGTAAAAGATTATGCAAAGGCTCGATCGGTTCGGATAGGATGAACTAACCCTAATTTTTTTTGTGGCTTTTTCGTGGACTATAGGTATGAAGAATGACTCGATCTAAACTACGAAAAATCGTAAAATCTCACCGAGCAACCCGGAAATCTGATACCACTTGATAGAGGCAAAGGTGTCCCGCCTTTCGATGAGATGGTGGATTTCGCTTTGGTGGAAGTCGACTTTGACGATCCGACCACGAAGCGCAGCGAGGACGCCACGCCTTAGCAATCTCTAAACCAATTCCGAGAGGTTATCACCACGCCGAGCACAATCAACTCGACCACGAGGGTCTATTTCGCGAGCAAACGAAGAACAAGCAAGAAACCGAGATTGCAACTGGATATTGCGAATATAAGATGAAAGCTTTATTGATCAAGGTGGGGTTCGTGACGCTTTGTCCGGTCGCTGAACACAAACGGCACGCGGTTGCAGCTATGGCTAACTTTTGATCTAAACAAAACCCAAGTCTAAACGGTGCCCTAAGGGCTGTATATATGGAGGAAGAGGGGTGAATTTCGTGGCCCTTGGTGGAGGGGTCCAAACTAACCCTATCTCTTGTTTCCCCACACATACGGACTCTAAAATTGCCTATACTAATGTATTTCGAAATTACATGGGCCTGGCCCAATAATAAGGTGACGAAAGACCTAGAATAGCCTCTCGACGAAATTTATGAAGTGGCATCTTGTATATTTCGTCCAAGGCTTCATGCACTCATTATGGTGGCTTCAAAGTCCTGAAATCATCACTTGTAACTCCATTCTTGTCCTCTTGCGCATGCCATCATCTCCATGCTTGTTCTTGCTCCAATGTTCATCCTTCTCCATGCTAGGCCCTTCATTTGTAAGCAAAACAAATGTATCCAATTTAGGCAGCATCATATTCTCATGAACATTAGAATCATTACCAAGAAACAAAAGTACCGGTAATTTAGTTGGCGGCGCGAGCTCTAGTAATTGGTCCAGGATGTATAGCAAATAGGGTGTGGGTGTAACAATGGTATTGATGTCCTCATCAGTCCCCAAACAAAAGGAGTATGCTTCTTACTTAAAGCATGCAACGGAGCTGCAATGGTGCTAAAGTTTTTCACAAATCGACGATAAAACCTGCAAGACCAAGGAAACTTCGCACTTGTTGCAAATTGGTGGGTTAGCCAAGTTTTAATTGCTTTGATCTTAGTTTCATCAACATGGACACCCTTGAAGAGACAACGGCCCAAGAAAACCACTTTGTCAACACCAAAAGTGCATTTTTTCAAGTTGGCATAAAGACTTTCCTTTCGAAGCATTTGTAAAACAAGCTTAACATGATCAAGATGCTCTTTCATGGTTTTGCTAAACACAAGAATGTCATCGAAGTAAACCACAACAAAGATTCCAATGTATGGACGAAGTACATGATGCATGAGACGCACAAAAGTTCCGGGAGCTTCCGACAAACCCATAGGCATGACCAACCACTCATATAGGCCAAATTTTGTTTTGAAAGCAGTTTTCCATTCATCACCCTCATGAATGCGGATTTGGTAATAGCCACTTTTAAGATCAATTTTGAGAAAAGTTCGCCCACTAAGTTCATCAAGCATATCATCTAAGCGAGGAATGGGATGCATATAGCGACGGTGATAGCATTTATAGGTCTACAATCGAGCACAAGCGGAGAGTTCCATCGGGCTTAGGCACTAGAATAACGGAACGGCACAAGGGCTTAAGCTTTCACGCATATGACCGCTTGTCGATTAGTTGTTGTACTTGCCATTGAATCTCCTTGGTTTCTTCGGGATTGACACGGTAGGGAGCTTTGTTTGAAGTGGCGCCCGGTATGAGGTCGATTCGATGCTCAATGCCTCAAGAGGAGGTAGACCCGAGGTAGCTCATCGGGAAAACATCTTGAAATTCCTGCAAAAGAGATTGAAACACCAAAGGTAGCTCATGAGTGGTGTTAGTTTTTGGTTCGCCAACCTTGCACACAAGGACAAAGTGCATCACACTTGATGGATTCTCACACACTTCTCTCATCTCATGTTTGGTGGCGAATAGTATGAGGTTTTTCTCTCTAGGCGAAGAGGCGCTCAAATTTGGCTTCTGGCTCTCACTCACTTTTTGATGGCTCACTTTCTTACTCTTCTCTCTTTGGTTGGTGGCTTGTTTGTCGGCTATCACTTGGCTAGGGGACATGGGTCGTAGGACATATTCTTTGCCTTTCATCTTGAAGCTATAGTGGTTTGTACGCCCATTGTGGTAGACACCACGGTCGAATTGCCATGGCCGACCAAGGAGGAGGTGGCAAACGGTCATTGGTACCACATCACACTCCACAGTGTCTTCATATGCACCTATTTTGAATGATACTTGGACCGTATGCTCAACTCGTATGTTGCCGGAGTCACTTAGCCATTGAACCTTGTAAGTTTGCGGATGCTTCTTCTTGACCAATTGGAGCTTGGAGCATAGTTCTTCGCTTGCCAAGTTGTGGCAACTACCTCCATCGATGATGACCTTGACGGATCTCCCATTGATGCCGCCTTTGTGTGGAAGATGTGGCATCGCTGGTCTTCTTCTTGGTGATGTTGAAGTGTCAAGACTTTGGAGACAACAAGAGCGGGCTTGTATCTTCATCACAAAATACTTGATCATCTTCATCCTCGTTGATGCGCCGGCAGCATGGCCACTTGCTCAATAGCGCCCATTTCATCTTCACTCATTGAGTCATAGGTGCCATCGTCGCTGAGTATCATGGCACGCTTATTGGTGCATTCATATGACTTGTGGCCTCACCGCCACAAATAAAACACTTGAAGGAGCTTGTCTTGACGGTCTCCCTGCTTGAGTAGATGATGAAGCACGCGCTTGGAGTTGCTTGTAGTAGGAGGAGGACGACTTGAACTTGTAGAAGTTTTCTTGTAACTTGACTTGTCGTCGCTTGCTTGGAAAAGGCTTGGTTGATGTCGGTTGAAGTAGTTGTTGAAGCTTGGTTGTTGGAGAGGCCAGATGTCTTGATGAGTACTTGGCGATTTGAAGTCATCTTGCACTTGTCGCTCCGCCTTTGTAGCTTGGTGTACGAGCTCAATGAGGTTGGAGTAGGGTTGAAGTCGGCATCTTCTTGATGGGATGGTTGAGTCCATTCAAGAATCGTGCCATTGTTTGCTCATCATCTTCCTTGACATTGGCTCAATCATGGCAATCTCCATTTCTTTGTAGTATTCTTCAACACTCTTTGTTCCTTGCTTGAGGAGTTGTAGCTTCTTGAAGAGATCACGGTTGTAGTAGGTGGGCACAAAGCATGCTCGCATGACATCCTTCATTTGAGCCCAAGTGGTGATTGGAGGTTCACCTCTTGCTTGTCGGCGCCAAGGATTTGTTCCCACCATATGAGTACATAGTCTTGGAACTCAAGTGATGCCATAGCGATCTTCTTTTTCTTCATCATAGTTGTGTGTTTAAAGATTTTGTCGACCTTCAATGCCCATGAGAGGAATTCTTCGGATCATTGGTTCCATTGAACTTGGGCATTGTGAACTTGAGCTTGCCATAGCGTTGTTCATCATTGTGTTGAGGTCGATGTTGATGATGACGTTTTGACGTGGAGGGTAATCATCCTCATGTTGTTCTTGGCGAGGAGGAAGTCCATGATCAACTTGCTCTCGCTGACCTTGAGGTTGAGGTTGAGCTTGAGGAGCTTGTGGAGGAGCTTAGGGGCTTGACGTTGTGCACGGGATGGTAGTTCCTCTCTTGTATTTCTTCTCAAGGGCTTCCTCTTGATTGCGCTTTTCGCGATTGCGTTGGCTAGAGCTCGACTTGATGCTTGAAGGGCATGTTCCGCCGCAAGAGCTTGTGCTTCTCGTTGTTGTTGTTGAAGACGCTGAGCCTCTGCGCCTTGTTGTTCTTGTTGTAGGCGCTACCGTTTTGTTCTTGTTGGTAACGAAGACGTTGTCGTTTTGAGCTTGAGCAAACGCCACTTGGTTTGATTGAGGACGAGGAACTTGTTCATCCACTTGCTCTTGGGGATTCTTGTCATGTAGCGGGTTGCGAGATGCATGACGGTCTTGACGCTGCTCGTCAAGAGTGTTCGATGACGGTGTACTTGTGTCGGAGAAGGAGTCGCTTGAGTGGCGACTTGAGTGGTTCCGCCTTGATTGTGAGGAAGTAGAGGAACGCCGTTCACCAACAAGGCACGGATCTCGCCCATTCTTGCATCGTTTCTTTCTTGTGCGCTACGAGTTTGTTGTCAAGTACTTCTTGTACGCTGCTCGGAAAGTCGCAAGTCGGTGGAGAGGTTGTCGATGCGTTTCGCCATTGCTTGTTGCTTTTGATGGAGAGCTCACAGCGCCAAAGAGGTGGCTCTTGGTGACGATGATGACATGTCGTCGTCTTGCTCGAGGAAGAGTGGATTTGTAGAAGAACTTTGCCTATCCATCATTTCAAGCAAATTGTGAGTGGTAGAAGGAGAAGAACGACTACCAATGTACCTTTGACCAAAGTTGACGATGAATCAAGTTCACTCAAATGTGGACAATGAAATAGCACTATTGGTACCGATCCTTGTCGATTCTCACACCTACACAAGTAAAAGCTTTTGGTGGAGCTTGGTTAGATGGTGGCACAAAATTGATTGCAATTGTTAGCTTGACTCAAAATGTTGAAGAAGATTCGCAAATTCAAGATATGCAACAAGTAGACCAAGCAAGTATTGGTACACGGAAACACACACGCAAAAAGATAAATGGGATTGTGCAAACCAAAAGTGAGCCAAAATGTGGAATCCACAAAAATGCTCTTGTTGCACAATACTAGAGAGACGCTAGCACGATTGCACAATAGGCGGATACGGAGCTTGTGCACGACCTACTAGGCAAAAATGCAACGATCTCTATCCCAAGTATTCTATATGTATGGTGTATCGGTGCAATGATCCAAGATGATCTTATGTGACAATCTTAATGTTGTATGATGATATGCTTGTTGCTTATAAGCTCTTTGCTTATCTTTCCTCTTTGCTTAAAAGCTTGAGTGGCTCTTTTCTTTTGAGCTCTTTTCTTATGCAAACTTCACTTAACTAAGATAGCAATTGTGTATGCGATGACAACGCTAGACACACAAGTTGATTCCGAGATATGCACCACGATTGTATGTATGATATGGTGTATGTAACTAATGTGCACAAGTCACGCTGTCGCAATACTCAATGGCTAGTCTCGTGGGAAAGCAATGCAAAAGATGGTCTATGATGGTTATCAATGCAATTGCAAGGTATGACAAAGATGTCGCCGATGTTACCATCCGTAGAGCGTAAGATGAGTAGCCACCAAAATGAGCGCTTGTTGTTTATGTCACATCGCTACTAAATAGCCAAACACAAAAGGACACGGAAATCTCACTCAAATTGTCGAACTCAAATTCAATGGTAGTACAGAGGTTGTGTCGGGATTTGGCGAGTGGAAGTGGTGGTAGATGGGGTGGGTAGGGTGTATGTAGGTGTATATGGTGGTGGTGGTGGATGGTGGACCGCAGAATCGCAGCTTTCGGCAGAGAAGCTTTGATGATCCGGCCAGAGCCGGATGATCCGGCACGCCCAGATGATCCGGACTTGGTCCGATGATCCGGCAGGTCCGATGAACTCGGAAGAACTCAAAATGGGGTGGAATTTGAAGATTTCGGGATTTTGGATGGATTTCGAGGGGGAAGGTGGGGAAACACAAGATCCACGAAGTTACACAATCAATCCACTGATCAAAATCAACAAAACATCATCAAAACCAACAAATCACAAAAATTTTGGGGGGTATTTTTGTGGGGATTTTCGGATTTTAGGACGAAAACAACAAAATCAAGCTAGAAATCACGAGGTAGGGGCTCTAAAAACGTGATCAACGTGGCTCATGATACCATATGATGTAGGGTCGAACCCTAATTCGTCGATCTTTCACGTTTGGAGGGGATCCTACGGAGGAAACACGAAGAACACGCGGAAGCACAAGGGGAAACACGGGGAGAACGAGAGGGAAACACTCAACCAACAAGGAATCAATCACACAACTGCTAGATCAACATACACACATGAGATCCACAAGATACATAGTCAACTAGGGTAAGGATACAAAGGAACCGTTCATCTCCCGGAGGAGGCCTTGAATCCACGAGGGATCTTCCCGTAACGGGTCTTGTATCCGCCGAGGGATCTTCTCCTAGACGGAGGTCCTGATCTCCGAGGAGAAGTAACCGTGGATGAGCAAAGGCTCTCACACAAATATGAGCTAATCCAATGCTAGGTCTCAAAGTGAGGAGATGGGGTCCTATATATAGAGTTTGGGGCTAAGGGGTACATGGGCTCACCCAACACGCCAAGACACAAAGGCCGGTTTGATGATCCGGACGGGGTCCGGATGATCCAGTTGGTCCGGATGATCCGGTGGGGCCTTGATGAGCCGGAGGGTCGGCCGGTGGTCGCAAGCAGGCCGGATGTTCGGCCGGTGGTCCTGGACATTCAAGGGTCCGGATGATCCGGATGGGGTCCGGATGATCCGGCCGGAGGGAGCTTCGTGCTTTCGGTGGAGTTAGTCGGATCGTCTCGACCAGTGGTCCCGATCATCCGGCTCGTCTGATCGTCTGGCCTCCGTCCCCGATCGTCCGCCTCTCTCGTCCTTGTTGCTTTCTCCTCTCCGCCTTCATATATGTCTTCCGCTTCTGCTTCTCCTTGCTTCCTAGCCTCTTCATGGTCAACTCTTGGTACCGAGTATGCATAGAGTTTCCGCTTGAGGTAGCAACCATGTCTCATGTGAATCAAGGAGAGTTGTGATAGGAGTGATGTCACCGGTTTCGAGAGCTCTTGCACGTGTTCTGATAGAGGCAAAGGTGTCCTGCCTTTCGATGAGATGGTGGATTTCGCTTTGGTGGAAGTCGACTTTGACGATCCGACTACGAAGGCAGCGAGGACGCCGCTACTTAGCAATCGCTAAACCAACTCCGAGAGGTTATTGACCACGCCGAGCACGATCAACCCGACCACGAGGGTCTATTTCGCGAGCAAACGAAGAACAAGCAAGAAACCGAGATTGCAACTGGATATTGCGAATATAAGATGAAAGCTTTATTGATCAAGGTGGGGTTCTGTGACGCTTTGTCCGGTCGCTGAACACAAACGGCACGCCGGTTGCAGCTATGGCTAACTTTTGATCTAAACAAAACCCAAAGTCTAAACGGTGCCCTAAGGGCTGTATATATGGAGGAAGAGGGGAGAATTTCGTGGCCCTTGGTGGAGGGGTCCAAACTAACCCTATCTCTTGTTTCCCCACACATACGGACTCTAAAAATAGCCTATACTAATGTATTTCGAAATTACATGGGCCTGGCCCAATAATAAGGTGACGCAAAGACCTAGAATAGCCTCCGGACGAAATTTATGAAGTGGCATCTTGTATATTTCGTCCAAGGCTTCATGCACTCATTATGGTGGCTTCAAAGTCCCGAAATCATCACTTGTAACTCCATTCTGTCCTCTTGCGCATGCCATCATCTCCATGCTTGTTCTTGCTCCAATGTTCATCCTTCTCCAAGCTAGGCCCTTCATTTGTAAGCAAAACAAATGTATCCAATTTAGGCAGATCATATTCTCATGAACATTAGAATCATTACCAAGAAACGAAAGTACCGGTAATTTAGTTGGCGCGCGAGCTCTAGTAATTGGTCCAAGATGTATAGCAGCAGGGCTGTGGGTGTAACAATGGTATTGATGTCCTCATCATCCTCCCTTCTTGAAATGAAGTCGCCCTCGACGGAAGTTCATCTTCCTCACCCAAATATGGCTTCAAATCTGCAATGTTAAAAGTGGACTAACCCCAAAATCTGCAGCAGCTCAAGTTTATATGCATTATCATTTACTTTCTCCAACACCTTAAAGGGACCAGCAGACGTGGCATTAGCTTTGATTTATGCAAATCAGAAATCTATCCTCACGCAAATGTAACCAAACAAGATCTCCAGTGCAAACACAACATGTTTTCTACCCTTATCTCCAAAGAAGTTTATATTTAGCATTCATACGCCAATGTTTTCCTTAGTTAACTCATGCATTTTTAAAATCAATTCAGCACGCTTTTTAGCATCAAAATTAACCTTCTCCAAGATGGAAGAGGCAACAAATCAATAGGTGCACGAGGTAGGAAACCATACACAACTTCAAAAGGGCACATCTTAGTAGTAGAATGCAATGAACGATTATAAGCAAATTCAATATGAGGCAAGCATTCCTCCCACATTTTCTTATTTTTCTTTAGAACAGCCCTAAGCATAGTAGACAATGTTCTATTGACTACTTCAGTTTGTCCATCGCTTTGGGGGTGACAAGTAGTACTAAAAGCAGTTTAGTCCCCAACTTAGCCCATAAACATCTCCAAAAGTGGCTAAGAAATTTAGTATCACGATCTGAAACAATAGTATTTGGCACACCATGCAAGCTTAATAATTTCACGAAAGAACAAATCAGCAACATTGACAAAGATCATCGCTTTTATGACATGGTATAAAGTGTGCCATTTTCGAGAATCTATCCACGACAACAAATATGTTATCCTCCCTTCTTTGTTCTAGGTAAACCTAAAACAAAGTCCATAGATATATCCTCCCAAGGAACACTAGGTACAGTGCAAAGGCATATATAAACCATGAGGATTGAGTCGTGACTTAGCTTTTTGACATGTAGTGCAATGAGCAATAAAACGCCAACATCCCGCCTCATCTTTGGCCAAAAGAAATGTGTAGCAAGTACGCCCTCCGCCTTCTTCACGCCAAAGTGTCCCATTAGTCCTCCTCCATGCGCCTCCCGCAACAACAAAAGACTAACGGAGCTAGCTGAATGCATAGCTTGTTAGCACGAACACAAATCCATCATTAACGACAAACTTGTTCCATGTTCTTCCTTCTTTACAATTCTGCAATACATCTTTAAAATCAGCATCATGCACATATTGATCTTTGATGGTCTCCAAACCAAATATTTTGAAGTCAAGTTGTGAAAGCATAGTATAGCGATTTAGACAATGCATCAAGAATAACATTTTCTTTACCCTTCTTGTGTTTAATGACATAAGGGAAAGTCTCAATGAATTCAACCCATTTAGCATGTCTACGATTCAGTTTAGCTTGACTTTTAATATGTTTCAAAGATTCATGATCGAATGTATAACAAATTCTTTGGGCCATAAATAATGTTGCCATGTTTCTAAAGTCCTAACAAGAGCATATAATTCTTTATCATAAGTAGAGTAATTCAGACTAGGCCCACTCAATTTTTCGTAAAAGTATGCAACAGGTTTGCCATCTTGTAATAACACACCTCCTAATCCAATTCCACTAGCATCACATTCAAGCTCAAAAGTCTTATTAAAATCAGAAGTTGGAGTAAAGGAGCATGTGTCAACTTAGCTTTCAATACCGTGAAGGCTTCTTCCGTATGGTACCCCAAACAAAAGGCACATCCTTCTTTGTAAGCTCATTGAGAGGTGCAGCAATGGTGCTGAAATCTCTCACAAAACGCCTATAGAAACCAGCGAGGCCAAGGAAACTCCTCACTTGTGTGACTGCTTTGGCTGCGCCCAACTCTCAATAGCTTCAATCTTGGCTTTATCAACTTCAATTCCCTCGTGGAGTAACAACATAGCCAAGAAAAGATACTCGGTCGGTGCAAAAGGTGCACTTCCCAAGGTTACCAAACAAACGCATCACGAGAGCATTAAAAACAGCACGAATGTTCCAAATGTTCTTCCAAAGATTTGCTATAAATCAAGATATCATCAAAATAGACTACCACAAATCGTCCAATGAAAGCACGAAACTTCGCTCATTAATCTCATGAAAGTACTAGGTGCATTAGTTAACCCAAAAGGCATGACTAACCACTCATATAATCCAAACTTAGTTTTAAATGCTGTTTTCCATTCATCTCCCAATTTCATACGAATTTGATGGTATCCACTACGCAAATCAACTTTGGAGAATATTGTAGAGCCACTCAATTCATCAAGCATATCATCTAGCCTAGGAATAGGGTGACGATAACTAATAGTAATATTATTGATGCCTCTACAATCAACACACATACGTGACGTACCATCCTTTTTCGCACTAGAATAATAGGAACAGACAAGGACTAAGGGATTCGCAGATATAACCTTTGTCGAGCAGCTCCTCGACTTGACGATAATCTCCTTCGCCTCCTCCGGATTGGTACGGATGGTGCACGGTTGGTAATGATGCACCGAATTAAGTCAATTTGATGCTCAATCCTCTAATAGGTGGTAATCCTGGCACGCCTTGTGGAAAGACGCCGAACTCCCCGCAAAATGTTAGTGACAAAGAGGGGCAAAGAGGAAGGCACGCCCTAATGAAAATAATGCCTCTTTGCACACAAAAGCATAGCAAATAGATTTGCTAAAATCTAGCTCATCAATATCAGATTTGGTGGCAAGTAAACATGCACTTTTCAATTTAATTTCGTAAGCAACAAGAGATGGTTTATTATTAGGCTTCATGTGTCGCTCAAATTCTTTTGCCACAATCTGATTTTCACTCTTATTTTTCTCCTGCTTTTGCTTTATTAGCTCTATTAATATCATCTTTCAAAATGGACTCAGGAGTCATAGGAAGCAAAGTAATATTTTTATCCTTATGAACAAGAGTATACCGATTGTTTCTACCATGGTGTACAGAATTTTATCAAATTGCCATGGTCTACCAAGTAACAAGGAACATGCTTGCATAGGTACCACATCACAATCAACATAATCAGATATGTAGAGATACTAAAATGCACACTAACAAGACGTGTTACCTTCACCTTGCCGCTGTTGTTGAACCATTGGATGTAGTAAGGATGTGGATGTGGTCTTGTGGTGAGAGATAGCTTCCACCATCTCCATGCTAGCCAAGTTGTTGCAGCTCCTCCATCTATGATGACGCTAATAGAACGCTCCTTCACAACTCCCTTTGTATGGAACAAATTATGCCTCCGATTTTGCTCACTTGTGTAACTCTGCACACTCAAAACACGCTGAGCAACTAAACATTCATACCACAAGATCTTCAAGAGCCATGTATTGTGTCTCATGATCGTAATCATCTCCACCGTGTTCCTCATGTGTAATAAGAGCCAAAGTCTCCTCATCATAGTCACTAGCGGACTCATACCCACCATCCTCAAGAGCAATCATCACACGCTGAGATTTGCATTCTCTCAAGAAAATGTCCTCTTCCTTACAACGACGACAAATAATATCACTTGTGTGCCCTGCTGACGCCATGGAAGAAGAAGAGCTCAGGCAGGCCCGGCAGTGTGCTCTTGGCGATAGTGGTGGTTGTGCCTCGCTTGTATCACGGTTGGAGGTGGCACCAAGGAGGTGATGGTGCAAAGGAAGTAGATGATGCACGTGGTGTCCATGATGAAGGTCGACCTGCAGAAAAGTTAGTGCGCCGCCAATGCCCGCCGATCCTCAAGACTTCACGCTCAGCTTTACAAGCAAGATGGAATAAACGAGTGATATTATTATAATCCTTATAGTCTAGAATGGTCTGAATCTCTATTTAATCCACCCGTAAAACGCAAGCATAGCTTCATTCTCCTCAACAATACCACATCTAATCAAGCCAGCTTTGTAATTCCCGATAATATTCTTCTACAGTAGTTTTTTCCTTGTCTTAAGCGCTGCAATTTTTGAAGTAATTCACGTTGATAATATGGTGGAACCCAACGAGTACGCATAGCAGTTTTCAAAGCAGCCCAAGTAGCTGAACAGATATAATCTACAATGTTCGCACCACCAAACACATGCAAAGCTAGTGAAAGCACAAACAAAGCAGCAGAACACGCCTCTCCTCGTGATATTGTAAACATGTAAATCGTTGTTCAGCTTCTAACTCCCAAGTAAGATATATATCGTGAACATATCTACCCTCAAATGGTGGAATATTCAATTTCAGTTTAGGGAGATGGTCATGATCTCGCACTGAGGGGAGCCCTAATATTGCCATTATTTGCATGTGGACGACCTGGTGGTTGTGGTGCTGGTGGTTGCACGTAGTTCGATGTTGATCAACCTCATCCTCATAATCGCCCACATACTCATCATCCTCCCTGCACCACCAAAGCAGCAGAGCAGAGCCAAAGAAGCACCAACAGCAGAGCAGCCGCACCAGAATTTTGTCCTCGCTCAATAGGAACACGCCGAGCTCGGCCCATACCGATTCGAAGGGGCGAAGTTGTTGTCGCTGCAGAGGTGCGATAGGTGCAGCCGGCGGTGGTTGTGGAAAACGCGCGAGCAATTCATCAAACTTGCTATCAAGCTTTGTTTCAAACGCCTTCTCAATGCCATCTATCTTCTCCATGGCCTCACAAATCTGCTTACCACATCTTGCACCTGTCCAATCATCATTTGTGAAACTTATCATGTAGCTGTTTGTTCGTCAGTTCTCCCAATCAGCCTCATCGGCTTGTGATCCCGCCATGGTTAGCAAAGAATAGAAACACACAAGAATATGATCCTACAGACTACTAGGAAGTGGTGGTGGTGGTGTGGTGGACAAACAAACCGCAAGCAAATCTCAAATTCTTACCAGCCTACCCAAAGAAGAAGTGGTGATCGCAACCGCTAGAAGTCAAACTCTCAAAGCTTGGCTATAGCGACATTGTGGAGAATCAAACGCACGACGAGATGTATGTGGAGCTGGAAGGCTTATAATATGGTAGCAAAAAGGTCAAGAATAATCAATTCAGAGATGCAAAGTTGAATAAACGCCAACGACGGATCATCAGGTTGGTCCTAGGCTAGACCGCTAGAGACGCGAGCCTAGAACACTAACAAAATCACGGCGCAAGCACGTAAACAAGGGAGGAGCACACTCTGAATTTTTTTTTTTTTTTTTTTTTTTTTTTTTTTTTTTTTTTTTTTTTTAAAAATCACTATAATGGCGAAAGTGTCTCAAAACTCTTCCTGTGTCAAACTGACAGGATGGGCACGAAATTTTTTCGACCAATTTTTTTTTTTTCGATCGCTCGACCCAAAACCGAAACGGGTCAAAAAACTTTCTATAACGGCGATCGCTCAATACGCTTAGAAACACCTAAAATAGGATAGCCAGAATTTTTTTGTCCCGCGCGCTTGCTTTTGGAATTTTTTTTTTTTTTTTGAAACCAACCTCTTCTACTTGACGGCAAAAGATTGCTGAATCAAACCTACTCGCATAAGGAAACACGAATCGAAATTAGATGGATCCCAAAACAAATCTAATATGCAAGGAACTCGGATTGGTGGTGGATATATGGTGGTGGTATATGGCAACGGTGGTGGTATATGGCAGCGGTGGTGGTATATGGATACGGATTCAAGCGTGGCGGATAAGCGGTGGTGGTAGATGGCATGCGATGATAATGCAAAGCGGCGCGCGCGTGACAACTTATGACCGTAACTCAAACTCTAAAAGACTAGACTCTAAGACCAAAGAACTAGACACGACGATGCAACCGCAAATTCAACAACGCAAATACGTAAAAGATTATGCAAAGGCTCGATTGGTTCGGATATGATGACCTAACCCTAATTTTTTTTGGCTTTTTCGTGGACTATAGGTATGAAGAATGACTCGATCTAAACTACGAAAAACTCAGAAAATCTCACCGAGCAACCCGGAAACTGATACCACTTGATAGAGGCAAAGGTGTCCCGCCTTCGATGAGATGGTGGATTTCGCTTGGTGGAAGTCGACTTTGACGATCCGACTACGAAGGCGGCGAGGACGCCGCGCTTTAGCAATCGCTAAACCAACTCCGAGAGGTTATTGACCACGCCGAGCACGATCAACCCGACCACGAGGGTCTATTTCCGCGAGCAAACGAAGAACAAGCAAGAAACCGAGATTGCAACTGGATATTGCGAATATAAGATGAAAGCTTTATTGATCAAGGTGGGGTTCTGTGACGCTTTGTCCGGTCGCTGAACACAAACGGCACGCGGGTTGCAGCTATGGCGAACTTTTGATCTAAACAAAACCCAAAGTCTAAACGGTGCCCTAAGGGCTGTATATATGGAGGAAGAGGGGAGAATTTCGTGGCCCTTGGTGGAGGGGTCCAAACTAACCCTATCTCTTGTTTCCCCACACATACGGACTCTAAAAATAGCCTATACTAATGTATTTCGAAATTACATGGGCCTGGCCCAATAATAAGGTGACGCAAAGACCTAGAATAGCCTCCGGACGAAATTTATGAAGTGGCATCTTGTATATTTCGTCCAAGGCTTCATGCACTCATTATGGTGGCTTCAAAGTCCTGAAATCATCACTTGTAACTCCATTCTTGTCCTCTTTGCGCATGCCATCATCTCCATGCTTGTTCTTGCTCCAATGTTCATCCTTCTCCAAGCTAGGCCCTTCATTTGTAAGCAAAACAAATGTATCCAATTTAGGCAAGATCATATTCTCATGAACATTAGAATCATTACCAAGAAACGAAAGTACCGGTAATTTAGTTGGCGCGCGAGCTCTAGTAATTGGTCAAGATGTATAGCAAATAGGGCTGTGGGTGTAACAATGGTATTGATGTCCTCATCTGTTCACTAAAACGGTCATAATTTTGTCATTCGAGTCCATGTCGGACCCATTAAATACTCAAACTGCTCACAAGTAGTGTGTGAATCTAGAAAATACTCGCTTGCGCTTAAGAGGCCCGGAGTACCCACAACACGGCCTTAAGGTGACTTTTGGCCCCGAAGTCAAAGAACATCATTCGTCATTGTTTTTCGCATAAGTTTCAACCCATTGGCACTTCCTTTTGAAGGAAATTTGAGAGATTATGTTGCTTATAGACATTAGCCCCCGGTAGGGACAAACGTATTTTCTCGCAGATGCCCTATGATCCGGCAATCTCATTTGGTCAGAATTGAAGAAAATCCAGCGGCCTTATTGATGCGAGCATCCTTCCATCATCCCCATGGACTCTACATCAACACATCCAACCCCACAAGGACCCATGACTCGAGCACGTGCAAGAGCTCTCGAAACCGAGGTGACATCACTCCTCTCACAACTCCCTTTCGATTCACACGAGACATGGTTACTACCTCAAACGGAAATGCTATGCATACTCAGTTACCAAGGAGTCGACCATCAAGAGGCTAGGAAGCAAGGAGAACCAGAGGCGGAAGACATGCGAGAAGACGGAGAGGAAAAAGCATCAAGGACCAAGGTGGCCTGACGATCCGGACGGCGGCCCGGACGATCCGGACAGAGCCCGGACTATCCGGCTAATTCGACCGAAGGCAACAGAAGCTCCGCCCTGAAGCTGGATCATCCGGACCCGCCTCGATCATCCGACCCGCCCGGACGTCCGACCTCCAAATGGACATCCGCCCTCGCGACCACTCACGACTCTACCATCCGGCTTCCACCCGGATCATCCGGACCAGCCGGATCATCCGGACCTCGTCCGGATCATCCGGCTAGTGCTCAGGCGCGTGTTGGGCTGAGCCCATGTACCCCTTCGCCCCAACTCTATATATAGGACCCCATCTCCTCACTTTGAGACTTAGCGTTGATTTAGCTCGCTTTTGAGATAGAGCTCGCCATCTATAGGATCTCCTCCTCGTGAGAGACCGCGACCTCTTCGGAGAAGATCCTCTCTGATACAAGACCCTTTACGGAAGATCCCTCGTGATTCAAGGCCTCCTCCGGAGATGAACGGTTCCTTTGTATCCTTACCCTAGTTGACTATGTATCTTGTGGATCTCATGTGTGTATGTTGATCTAGCACTTGTGTGATCGATTCCTTGTTGGTCGATCGATTCTCTCTCTTTTCCCGTGTTTCCCTTTGTGCTTCGCTGCTTCTTTCGTGTTTCCTTCAGAGGATCCCTCAAACGTGAAAGATCGACGAATTAGGGTTCCACCCTACATCATATGGTATCATGAGCCACGTTGATCACGTTTTTGGAGCCCCTACACCGTTATTTCTAGCTTGATTTTGTTGTTTTCGTCCTAAAATCCGAAAATCCCCACAAAAATACCCCCCAATTTTTTTTGTGATTTGTTAGTTTTGATGATGTTTTGTTGATTTTGATTCGTGGATTCGGTGTGTAACTCGTGGATCTTGTGTTTCCCCACCTTCTCCCCCTCGAAATCCACCCAAAATCCCCGAAATCGTCAAATTTCACCCCATTTTCGTGTTCTTCCCGAGCAGTTCCCGTGGCTGGTTGACCTGCCCGGATCATCCGGACCAAGTCCCGGATCATCCGGACGCGTCGGATCATCCGCCCTCGCCCGGATCATCCGGCTTCCTCTGCCGAAACTGCAGTTCTGCAGTCCACCATCCACCACCACCTCCATCCACACATACATAACTCCTCCCCACCCCATCCACCACCACTTCCACTTGCCAAACCCCAAGACACAACCTCCGTACTACCATTCGAATTTGAGTTCGACAATTTGAGTGAGATTTCTGTGTCCTCTTGTGTTTCGGCTATTTATGCGCGGTGTGACATCAACAACAAATGCTCATTTTAGTCGGCTACTCATCTTCGCTACGGACGGTAACTTCGACGACATCTTTGTCATACCTTGCAATTGCATTGATAACCATCATATACCATCTTTTGCGTTGCTTACCCATCGAGACTAGCCTTTGAGTATTGCCGGCAACGTGACTTGTGCACATTAGTTGCATACACCATATCATACATACAATCGTGGTGCATATCTCGGAATCAACTTGTGTGTCACAAAGTTGTCATCGCATACACAATTGCTATCTTGGTTCGTGAAGTTTGCATAAGAAGAGAGCTCAAGAGAGAAAGAGCCACTCAAGCTTTTAAGCAAAGAGGAAAGATAAGCAAAGAGCTTATAAGCAACAAGCATAGCATCATACAACATTAAGATTGTCATATAAGATCATCTTGGATCATTGCACCAAAATACCATACATATAGCATACTTGGGATAGAGTTCATCGCATTTTTGCCTAGTAGGTTGTGCACAAGCTCTGTGATCCGCCTTTTGTGCAATCGTGTTAGCGTTCTCTAGTATTGTGCAACAAGAGCATTTTCGTGGATTCCACATCTTGGCTCATTTTTGGTTTGCACAATCCCATTTATCTATTTGCGTGTGTGTTTCCGTGTACCACTACTTGCTTGGTCTACTTGTTGCATATGCGAATTTGCGAATCTTCTTCAACATTTTTGAGTCAAGCTAACGATTGCAATCAATTTTGTGCCACTATCCTAACCAAGCTCCACCAAAAGCTTTTACTTGTGTAGGTGTGAGAATCGACAAGGATCGGTACCAATAGTGCTATTTCATTGTCCACATTTGAGTGAACTAGATTCATCTTCAACTTCGGTCAAAGGTACATTGGTATTAGTTCTTCTCCTTCTACCACTCACAATTTGCTTGAAATGATGGATAGGCTAAGTTCTTCTACAAATCCACTCTTCATCGAGCAAGACGACGACATGTCATCATACGTCACCAAGAGCCACCTCTTTGGCGCACAACGAGCTCTCCATTAAGAGCAACAAGCAATGAGCTTAACGATCGACAACCTCGCCACCGACTTCGACTCTCCGAGCAACGACAAGAGAATACTTCGACAACAAACTCGACGCCAAGACAAGAAAGAGAACGATGCAAGAATGGACGAGATCCGCGCTTTGTTGGTGAACCGCGCCCTTCTACTTCCTCACACTCAAGACGGAGCCACTCAAGTCGCCATTCCGACGACTCCTTCTCCGACAAAAGTACACCGTCATCAAACACTCTTCGACGAGCCGCAAGGCCAAGACCGCTATGAATCTCGCAACCCGCTACACGACAAGAATCCCTAAGAGCAAGTTGATGAACAAGTTCCTCGCCCTCAATCGAACCAAGTGGCGCTTTGCTCAAGCTCAAGAACGACAACGCCTTCGCTACCAACAAGAACAAGAACGAGCGCGCCACACCAAGAGCAACAAGACGCCGAGGCTAAACATCTTCAACAATAACAACGAGAAGCACAAGCTCTTGAGGCGAACGTGCCCTTCAAGCATCAAGTCGAGCTCGCCAATCGCAATCGCGAAGGCGCAATCAAGAGGAAGCCCTTGAGAAGAAATACAAGAGAGGAACTACCATCCGCAAGCGCAACGCCAAGCCCCAACAAGCTCCTCCACAAGCTCCTCACGCCAACCTCAACCTCAAGGTCAACAAGAGCAAGTTGATCATGGACTTCCTCCTCGCCAAGAACAACATGAGGATGATTACCTCCACGCCAAGAATGTCATCATCAAAATCGACCTCAACACAATGATGAATAACGCTATGTGATGTAGGTGGAACCCTAATTCATCGATCTTTCACGCTTGGAGGATCCTCAAGAACACGATGAACACGGGAAGAACGGGAGAAATCACAAGGGGAACACTCAAGAACAAGTCCAAATCACACATCCAAAGAGACAATCAAACACACAAGATCACAAGGTACATGAACAACAAAGGAAAGATACAAGGTAAGGTTCATCTCCAAGAGGAGGTCTTGATGATATCCTAGATGGATCTTCCCTAAAGAGGGTCTTGTATCCGCAGGGGATCTTCTCCTAGATGGAGGTCTTGGCCTCAATGGAGTAGTGGTCTCTCTCTCAAGAGTAGAGATAGGTAGGAGCAAAGCTCACTTAAGAATGAGCTATCACTTTGCTAACCCTAGAAAGGAGGTGGAGGAGGTTTATTTATAGCCCAAGGGGCGAAGGGGTAAGTGAGGGCTAAGGGGGCACACAGGCTTCGCCCAAGTCACGACGCAGCGGGTCCGGATGATCCGGATGGTGGCCCGATGATCCGGTGTCGGGGTCCGGATGATCCAGCGATCGTCCGGATGATCCGGCTCGCGGGCAGCTTCGTTGTTTTCGGCCGATTGTCCGATGATCCTGGGGGGACCCGGATGATCCGGCCGATGAGGACATCAATACCATTGTTACACCCACAGCCCCGCCGCTATACATATCGGACCAATTACTAGAGCTCACAGACGCCAACTAAATTACTGTGTACTTTTGTTTCTTGGTAATGATTCTAATGTTCATGAGAATATGACGCTGCTTAAATTGGATACATTTGTTTTGCTTACAAATGTAGGGCCTAGCTTGGAGAAGGATGAACATTGGAGCAAGAACCAGCATGGAGATGATGGCATGCTAAGGGGACAAGAATGGAGTTACAAGTGATGATTTCAGACTTTGAAGCCACCATAATGAGTGCATGAAGCCTTGGACGAAATATACAAGATGCCACTCCATAAGTTTCGTCCCAGAGGCTATTCTAGGTGCCGTGTCACCTTATTATTGGGCCAGCCCATGTAATTTCGAAATACATTAGTATAGGCTATTTTAGAGTCCGTATGTGTGGGGAAACAAGAGATAGGGTTAGTTTCGACCCTCCACCAAGGGCCACGAAATTCACCCCTCTTCCTCCATATATACAGCCCTTAGGGCACCGCTTAGACTTGGGTTTTGTTTAGATCAAAAGTTCGCCATAGCTGCAACTTCGCATTTTTCGCTTGTGTTCAACGACTGCACTAAGGCGCCACAGTAACCCCACCTTGATCAATAAAGCTTTCATCTTATATTCGCAATATCCAGATTGCAATCTCAGCTTGCTTGTTCTTCGCTTGCTCGCAGGAAATAGACCTCATGGTCGTTGATCGTGTTCGCGTGGTCAATAACCTCTTGGAGTTGGTTTAGCGATTGCTAAGGCGCGACGCCCTCGCACGTCAGAGTCGGATCGTCAAAGTCGACTTCCACCAAAGCGAAATCCACCATCTCATCGAAAGACGGACACCTCTCGCCTCTATCAAGTGGTATCGATTTCCGTGTTGCTCGGTGAGATTTTACGCTTTTCGTAGTTTAGATCGAGTCTGTTCTTTTCATAATATCCAACCAATCTGAGCCTTTGCATAATCTTTTTCAGATTTGCGCTTGTTGAATTTGCGTTGCATCGCCGTGTCTAGTTGCTGGTCTTAGAGTCTAGTCTTTAGAGTTTCGAGTTCTCGTCATAAGTTGTCACGCCACCGCCCGCACCATCATCATCGCCTCGCCATCTACCACCACCGCTTATCCGCCACCGCTCAATCCGTATCCATATACCACCACCGCTGCCATATACCACCACCGCCGCCATATACCACCACCATATATCCACCACCAATCCGAGTTCATTGCATATTAGATTTGTTTTCGGGATCCATCTAATTTCCGATTCGTGTTTCCTTGTCTGAGTAGGTTTCGGATTCCAGCAATCTTTTGCCGTCCGTAGAAGAGGTTGGTTTCCAAAAAAAAAAAAATTTGGTCGAAAAAATTTGGTCAAAAAAATTTCGTGCCCATCCTGTCAGTTTGACCTGGGAAGAGTTTTGAGACACTCGCCATTATAGTGATTTTTCGCAAAAAAAAAAGCAGCAAAAAAAAAAAGCAGCAAGAAAAAAAAGAGAGAAAAAAAATTCAGAGTGTGCTTTTCCTTTGTTTACGCAGCAGCCGTGATTTTGTTAGTGTTCTAGGCTCGCCTCTAGCATGCTTCAGCCTAGGACCAAAGACAAGATCTGCTGCTGAGCGCTTATTCAACTTTGCATCTCTCGAATTGATTATTGTCAATTCTTTTGCTACCATATTATAAGCCTTCCTAGCTCCACATACATCTACGCCGTATGCTTGACTCTCCCCGCAATCGCTTCTATCCAAGCTTTTGAGAGTTTTGATTACAACGGTTGCCGATCACCGCCGCTGCTGGGTAAGAACTGTAAGAATTTGAGATTTGCTTGACGGATTTGTGACACCCACCACCACCTCTTGTTAGTAGTCCAGAGGATCATATTCTTGTGTGTTTCTATTGTCGCTAACCATGGCAGGATCACAAGTCGATTTAGACCGACCGGGAGAACATGACGAACAAACAGCTACATGATAAATTTCAGCAAATGATGAGTGGACAGTGCAAGATGTGGTAAACAGATTTGACGAGGCCATGGAGAAGATAGATGGCATTGAGAAGAAGTTTGAAACAAAGCTTGCTAGCAAGTTTGATGAATTGCTCGCTTTTCCACAACCACCGCCGGCTGCACCTATCGCACCTCTCAAGAACGACAACAACTACGCCCTTCCGAATCAAGATGGACGAGCTCAACAGGTTCCTATTGAGCCAGACAAAATTCGTGCCGCTGCCATCGCTGTTGGTCCTTCTTTGGCTCCTCACCATCGCTGCCGGTGGTACCGAGGAGGATGATGAGTATGTGGGCGATTATGAGGATGAGGTTGATCAACATCGTAACCACGTGCAACCACCAGCACCACAACCACCGTGTCGCCCACATGCAAATAATGGCAATATTAGGGCTCCCTCAGTACGAGAACATGACCATCTCCCTAAACTGAAATTGAATATTCCACCATTTGAGGGTAGATATGTTCCTGATATATATCTTACTTGGGAGTTAGAAACTGAACAACGATTTACATGTTTACAATATCCCGAGGAGAGACGTGTTCTCGCCATTGTTTGTGCTTTCACTAGCTTTGCATGTGTTTGGTGGTCCAACATTGTCGATTATATCCTGCTCCAGCTACTTGGGCTGCTTTGAAAACTGCTATGCGTATCTGCTGGGTTCCACCATATTATCAACGTGAATTACTTCAAAATTGCAGCGCTTAAGACAAGGAAAAATTTCTGAGAAGAATATTATCAAGAATTACAAACCGGCTTGATTAGATGTGGTATTGTTGAGGAGAATGAAGCTATGCTTGCACGCTTTCTCGGGTGGATTAAATAGAGAGATTCGCACCATTCTAGACTATAAGGATTATAATAATATCACTGCTTATTCCATCTTGCTTGTAAAGTGAACGTGAAGTGCAGGACCGACATGCATTGGCGCCGCACTAACTTTTCTCGCAGTCGACCTTCATCATGGACACCACGTGCATCATCTACTTCCACCGCACCATCACCTCCTTCAAAGCCACCTCCAACCGTGATACAAGAAAGGTGCACAACCACCACTATCTCGCCAAGAGCACACCGCCGGCCTGCATGAGCTCTTCTTCTTCTATGGCATCAACAGGCACACAAGTGATATTATTTGTCGTCGTTGTAAGGGAAGAGGACATTTTATGAGAGAATGCAAATCTCAGCGCAGATGATTGCTACCGAGGATGGTGGGTATGAGTCCGCTAGTGACTATGATGAGGAGACTTTGGCTCTTATTACACATGAGGAACACGGTGGAGATGATTCTGATCATGAGACACAATACATGGCTGTCAAGATGCCGACAGTATGAATGTTTAGTTGCTCAACGTGTTTTGAGTGTGCAGGTTACACAAGTCGAGCAAAATCAGAGGCATAATTTGTTTCATACAAAGGAGTTGTGAAGGAACGCTCTATTCGCGGCATCATAGATGGAGGGAGCTGCAACAACTTGGCTAGCATGGAGATGGTGGAGAAGCTATCTCTCACCACAAGACCACATCCACATCCTTACTACATCCAATGGTTCAACAACAATGCAAGGTTAAGGTAACACGATCGCTCGTGTGCATTTTAGTATCTCTACATATGCTGATTATGTTGATTGTGATGTGGTACCTATGCAAGCATGTTCCTTGTTACTTGGTAGACCATGGCAATTTGATAAAATTTCAGACACCATGGTAGAAACAATCAAGATACTCTTGTTCATAAGGATAAAATATTACTTTGCTTCCTATGACTCCCGAGTCCATTTTGAAAGATGATTAATAGAGCTAATAAAGCAAAACAGAGAAAAATAAGAGTGAAAATCAGATTGTGGCAAAAGAATTTGAGCAACACATGAAGCCTAATAATAAACCATCTACCGTTGCTTCTGAAATTAAATTGAAAAGTGCATGTTTACTTGCCACTAAATCTGATATTGATGAGCTAGATTTTAGCAAATCTGTTTGCTATACTTTTGTGTGCAAAGAGGCATTATTTTCATTGAGGACGTGTTTTCCTTCTTTGCCTCCTCGCTGTCACTAACATTTTGCAGAGTTCACGACGCTCTTTCCACAAGACGTGCACCGGATTACCACCTATTCGAGGGATTGAGCATCAAATTGACTTAATTCCTGGTGCATCATTACCCAACCGCACCATACCGCACTCAATCCAGAGGAGACGAAGGAGATTATGCGCCAAGCACAGTGAGCTGCTCGACAAAGGTTATATACGCGAATCCCTTAGTCCTTGTGCTGTTCCTATTATTCTAGTGCCGAAAAAGGATGGTACATCACGATGTGTGTTGATTGTAGAGGCATTAATAATATTACTATTCGTTATCGCCACCCTATTCCTAGGCTAGATGATATGCTTGATGAATTGAGTGGCTCTACAATATTCTCCAAAGTTGATTTATGAGTGGATACCATCAAATTCGTATGAAATTGGGAGATGAATGGAAAACAGCATTTAAAACTAAGTTTGGATTATATGAGTGGTTAGTCATGCCTTTTGGGTTAACTAATGCACCTAGTACTTTCATGAGATTAATGAACGAAGTTTTACGTGCTTTCATTGGACGATTTGTGGTAGTCTATTTTGATGATATACTGATTTATAGCAAATCTTTGGAAGAACATTTGGAACATTTACGTGTTGTTTTTAATGCTCTACGTGATGCACGCTTGTTTGGTAACCTTGGGAAGTGCACCTTTTGCACCGACCGAGTATCTTTTCTTGGCTATGTTGTTACTCCACAGGAATTGAAGTTGATAAAGCCAAGATTGAAGCTATTGAGAGTTGGCCGCAGCCCAAAACGGTCACACAAGTGAGGAGTTTCTTGGCCTCGCTGGTTTCTATATGCTTTTGTGAGAGATTTCAGCACCATTGCTGCACCTCTCAATGAGCTTACAAAGAAGGATGTGCCTTTTGTTTGGGGTACCGCACAGAAGAAGCCTTCACGGTATTGAAAGATAAGTTGACACATGCCCTTTACTCCAACTTCCTGATTTTAATAAGACTTTTGAGCTTGAATGTGATGCTAGTGGAATTGGATTAGAGGTGTGTTATTACAAGATGGCAAACCTGTTGCATACTTTTCTCAAAAATTGAGGGCCTAGTCTGAATTACTCTACTTATGATAAAGAATTATATGCTCTTGTTCGACTTTAGAAACATGGCAACATTATTTATGGCCCAAAGAATTTGTTATACATTATGATCATGAATCTTTGAAACATATTAAAAGTCAAGCTAAACTGAATCGTAGACATGCTAAATGGGTTGAATTCATTGAGACTTTCCCTTATGTCATTAAACACAAGAAGGGTAAAGAAAATGTTATTGCCGATGCATTGTCTCGTCGCTATACTATGCTTTCACAACTTGACTTCAAAATATTTGGTTTGGAGACCATCAAAGATCAATATGTGCATGATGCTGATTTTAAAGATGTATTGCAGAATTGTAAAGAAGGAAGAACATGGAACAAGTTTGTCGTTAATAATGGATTTGTGTTCCGTGCTAACAAGCTATGCATTCCAGCTAGCTCCGCTCGCCTTTTGTTGTTGCAGGAGGCGATGGAGGAGGACTAATGGGACACTTTGGCGTGAAGAAGACGGAGGACGATTTGCTACACATTTCTTTTGGCCAAAGATGAGACGGATGTTGAGCGTTTTATTGCTCGCTGCACTACATGTCAAAAAGCTAAGTCACGACTCAATCCTCATGGTTTATATATGCCTTTGCCTGTACCTAGTGTTCCTTGGGAGGATATATCTATGGACTTTGTTTTAGGGTTACCTAGAACAAAGAAGGGGAGGGATAGCATATTTGTTGTCGTGGATAGATTCTCGAAAATGGCACACTTTATACCATGTCATAAAAGCGATGATGCTGTCAATATTGCTGATTTGTTCTTTCGTGAAATTATTCGCTTGCATGGTGTGCCAAATACTATTGTTTCAGATCGTGATACTAAATTTCTTAGCCACTTTTGGAGATGTTTATGGGCTAAGTTGGGGACTAAACTGCTTTTAGTACTACTTGTCACCCCAAACCGATGGACAAACCAAGTAGTCAATAGAACATTGTCTACTATGCTTAGGGCTGTTCTAAAGAAAAATAAGAAAATGTGGGAGGAATGCTTGCCTCATATTGAATTTGCTTATAATCGTTCATTGCATTCTACTACTAAGATGTGCCCTTTTGAAGTTGTGTATGGTTTCCTACCTCGCACCTATTGATTTGTCGCTTCTTCCATCTTCGGAGAAGGTTAATTTTGATGCTAAAGAACGTGCTGAATTGATTTTAAAATGCATGAGTTAACTAAGGAAAACATTGAGCGATGAATGCTAAATATAAACTTGTCGGAGATAAGGGTAGAAAACATGTTGTGTTTGCACCGAGATCTTGTTTGGTTACATTTATGTAAGGATAGATTTCCGATTTGCGCAAATCAAAGCTAATGCCACGTGCTGCTGGTCCCTTTAAGGTGTTGGAGAAAGTAAATGATAATGCATATAAACTTGAGCTGCCTCGCAGATTTTGGGGTTAGTCCCACTTTTAACATTGCAGATTTGAAGCCATATTTGGTGAGGAAGATGAACTTCCGTCGAGGACTACTTCATTTCAAGAAGGGAGGATGATGAGGACATCAATACCATTGTTACACCCACAGCCCCTGCCGCTATACATACCGGACCAATTACTAGAGCTCACAAGACGCCAACTAAATTACTGTGTACTTTCGCTTTCTTGGTAATGATTCTAATGTTCATGAGAATATGACGCTGCTTAAATTGGATACATTTGTTTTGCTTACAAATGTAGGGCCTAGCTTGGAGAAGGATGAACATTGGAGCAAGAACCAGCATGGAGATGATGGCATGCTAAGGGGGACAAGAATGGAGTTACAAGTGATGATTTCAGGACTTTGAAGCCACCATAATGAGTGCATGAAGCCTTGGACGAAATATACAAGATGCCACTCCATAAATTTCGTCCAGAGGCTATTCTAGGTGCACATCACCTTATTATTGGGCCAGCCCATGTAATTTCGAAATACATTAGTATAGGCTATTTTAGAGTCCGTATGTGGGGAAACAAGAGATAGGGTTAGTTTCGACCCTCCACCAAGGGCCACGAAATTCACCCCTCTTCCTCCATATATACAGCCCTTAGGGCACCGCTTAGACTTGGGTTTTGTTTAGATCAAAAGTTCGCCATAGCTGCAACTTCGCAGCATTTCGCTTGTGTTCAACGACTGCACTAAGGCGCCACAGTAACCCCACCTTGATCAATAAAGCTTTCATCTTATATTCGCAATATCCAGATTGCAATCTCAGCTTGCTTGTTCTTCGCTTGCTCGCAGGAAATAGACCTCGTGGTCGTTGATCGTGTCCGGCGTGGTCAATAACCTCTCGGAGTTGGTTTAGCGACATAAGGCGCCGACGCCCTCGCACGCTCAGAGTCGGATCGCCAAAGTCGACTTCCACCAAAGCGAATCCACCATCTCATCGAAAGACGGACACCTCTGCCTCTATCATCGGCTGAGCTTCGGATGATCCGGACGGCGGTCCGGACATCCGCCTGCCCTCGCAGCCGCCCGCCTTCTTCTCCTTTCTTCCGCCTTCTTCCACGCTTCCCTCGGGTGGTGTAGTCGCTCCTTGGTGCTTGCACTCCTCCTTGACATCCATGAAACTCCGACAATACCTATGCATGCACACATAAGGAGTGTCAAGTAGTATACCATCTCGAGAGTGTCAAGTGAGCACGTAAAAGAGATGATTCACCTTGTGTATGTAAAGTAGATGTCGACATGTCACTTGCCAAATGGGCTCTTGACGTGGTGATGTCCAGATGATGCTCGCATCATCCCTCCCCTTGGGAAAGATCCCACCTCGGATCGAAATCCAAATCACCATGGGAAAGAGATGATGTCGTCAGTAGAAGTGGACGATCACCAAGCATTCGTCATCTTGTAGTTCCAAATGGGCACTCTCCAATGTCGCACCGCCTTGTAATTCCTTCAAAAGTAGCAAAGATAACAAGCACTTGGAAAACAAATGTGGTTGTCGAAGAGCAAAACCAAGCATTCAAGAGGTGATTCACCCAACAAGTGTTGTCATCAAGCATAGCATATGGTTTGACAAAGAAGTGTGGCATGGCATTTGAGCATATAAATTGAGCACAAGGAAAGATATCATGGGGACAAGCATGTAAATGTGAGGTAGAGATGCAAATATGTGTCACAAGAGTATAAGCATCCACCTCAAGTTCATAGCAAACATGGGCAAAGCGCCAATGAAAGGTCTATTGTAGGTATAGGAATCATTCACAACACCAAATAAGATAAGATGTCTAAACACATGGGTCAAATGTAAGACAATCAAACATAATGTGCATAGGGTGTAGTGAATATAGGGTGGCCTCAACACAATAGAAAGAGCAATTGTTCATCATGTGTGAGGCAATCAAGTCAAGCATGTGACAAGCAAAGGGACATGACATATGCGAAGAAATGATATTGGTGCAACCAACCATATGATAGTAGCAAGTAGTCCAAGAATTGGATGCAACACACAAGGCATATATATCATGATGCATGGGAATGTGATAATGGCAAGTCAAAGCAAGATCTATCATGTGAGAGGCATGAGCATGTATGTCATCAACCCAAGAAAGCAAGTAGTGGAACATGGGTGATGCAACATAGGAAGTAATCAAAGCAATCAAGTCAAGCAAGCTAGTAGTGCGAAGATGCAACATACTAGAGGAAACCATGGCAATCATGTCATTGGTGCAAATAGTGGGCATGAACAATTCACATGTCATAGCACAAGCATGAAAGCAAGATATGAGGACATTAGCATGGGGCACATGATAAACATGGCAATAGCAACAAGGATCTCTACCAAGCATGCAAATACACATAGAAGTAGCATAATGATGAAACATGGGTAGATGCAAGCAAGGGTCACAATTGCATGGCAAAGGCATAGAAGCAAGCATAGCATGCAAAGTGAACACGGTAAAATGAGCATAATGTGAGAAGTGGTAAATGGCCCATAGCCGTGTGGAGAGCCAAGTAGAGGAGTTGCGCGTGTAGTCCTTGCGCCAAGGAACGGTGGTAAGGATAGTCCACGGATCCCGAATCATCATTGCTCTCAAGAGCTCGCTTTGTCAACTCGTGGATTGCGGTTGACAAGTATGCATGGGTACCTACACAAAAGAGACACAAACGAAAGAAATTGTGTGTGTGTTAAATGTACACATCATCCATCATGATGTGTATGTGCACGTGTGAGTTAGCACAAGATAGGCATCGCCAAAGAAATTTGATGCATGGTATAGGAACATGTCATCCATCATGAAAGAATAGTTATTATGTATGACACGATGGGGACACAAATTGAGCAAACAAGTATATGGCACATCAAAAGCATGTTTATTCATGGGGAGCATATGGTGCACACAAGTATTGGGGTCATGCAATGAATGGGATGGATCAATTCTCCTAACATGTATGAGGAAACTATGGGGTCTCCTCATGAGCAATATCGAAACATCATATGGAGAAAATGGACAACATCCAAAACAATGCATATCCGGGTTAGGTGGTCATGGCATGGCATATGAGATAAATGATGCAAAGGGAGCATATCAATAACCCTGGGCTTGTCATCTATGCCATATGTGCAAATTGGGTTTATTTTAATGGCATATGCATAGTCACTATGAAGAGATTGCAAATAAGACATATGGTTGATCTCATGCATAGCATATGACAAGTCAAGTGGATTATCAAACATGATGTGACCTAAAGAATTGTCACAACAAATCCTATGTAACATGGCATCATAACTACTAGACTCCACAAGAGAATCATCATACTCATCATAAATGGGCAAATCATCGCATGGGGAAATCATACTAGCATGAAGCATGGCAATAGGTGGATCAACATCATGCAAGCAATCGATGTCAAGAATGTCCACTAGTGGGACTAGAGCATCACCTTCACCTATGTTACCTTTGTAATTCCACTCAAGTGGTGTAGGTGAGGTGGGAAAGACCAAATGGTGGTCATCATCATCATCTTGATGGAACCAAGTGGGCGGTGCATCATATTCCACCATGGCCATCGTCTTGTCCAAAGGGAGGACGAAGTCGTCGAGGATCGGCGCGTCATCATTAATGGGACCTAGCACGAAACGAGAAGACACAATAGAGGTAGAGGTCAAGTTGTTAGAAATGCAAATGGCCTCACGAGACCTATCAACTATCTCACTCTCTCTATGTGGTGGTTCACTCACTCCCTCAAAATAGGTGCACTCAAACTCACGTATGGTGGAGTCACTCATCTCACTCGAGTGGTGGGGGTTGTGTGATGTAGGGTGGAACCCTATAGCGTCGATCTTTCACGTTTGGAGGGGATCCTACGGAGGGAACATGAAGAACACGCGGAAGCACAAGGGGAAACACGGGGAAAACGAGAGAGAATCACTCAACCAACAAGGGAATCGATCACACAAGTGCTAGATCAACATACACACATGAGATCCACAAGATACATAGTCAACTAGGGTAAGGATACAAAGGAACCGTTCATCTCCAAGAGGAGGGCTTGAATCCACGAGGGGATCTTCCCGTAAAGGGGTCTTGAATCCGAAAGGATCTTCTCCGAAGAGGCCGCGGTCTCTCACGAGGAGGAGATCCGATAGATGAGCGTAGCTCTATCTCTAACTTGAGCTAAATCAACGCTAACCCTAACTAGGAGGAGGTGGGGGAGTATATATAGTGCTAGCCCACGAAGGGGTAAGTGAGAGGGGGATACATGGGCCCTTGGCCCTTCCTCTGCGCACAGGCAGGTGCCGGATGTCCGGGCTGGGGCCGGATGTCCGGGGCTTCGTGACGGGCCGGATGTCCGGGCTGGGAGGCCGGATGTCCGGCTGGCTCGGTGCCTCGCGGCTGCTCTCGATAAAGGGGTCCGGATGTCCGGGCTGTGGGCCGGATGTCCGGCGGCTCGGGAAGAGCTGGATGACCGGGCCTTTGGCCGGATGTCCGGGCTGACGGGGTTCAGCTTCGGATGCGTTCGGTGATGGGTGCCGGATTTCCGGGGTCGGGCCGGATGTCCGGGCTGGCGGGAAGGGCCGGATGTCCGGGCTGGGGCCGGATGTCCGGGGCCTGTAGCAGCTGCCTCTTCTTCCTTCTCCTCTTCCATGCTTGGCCTTTGTCCTTTGGTTCTCCATGGTCATCTCGGGTGTACCTGAGTATAGGCAAGGTCCATGCATGAGGTAGCAACCATGTCTCACGCGAATGGAAAGGGGAAGCATTTAGGAACGGGTTCACCTTGTGTCCAATGGCGCATAGTCGAGGTCTCATCTTATGTATCCTTGGGGCTTGGAGAGTGGTCGGAGTGTACATGGGGATGAATGTGGGATGCTCCGCATCATATCCCCCCCTCGGGAAAGATCCGACCTTGGATCGTGATCCTCATCACCATGGAAACGGTTGTCGTGGATGGACTTGTAGTTGGATGAAGTTGAAGGCATTGCACAATCCAAGTACTCCAATGTGTCTCCGGAGTGCACATGCAAAAGGAGCAAACACAAAGTACACTTGGAAATACAATGGTTAGCGTACACAAAGTGTCCATCATGAAAGAATGAGTCCGTGCGACAAGATAGTGCGTGGCAAGACACAAGATGCTTATCCAAACGATGTAGAATGAGATGTAAAGCATTCATTGGAGCAAATGCAATCATTGTGCACACAAATGTGTTATGAATATGAGCAATGCAACCACGGTGCAAAATGATGTCATAATGGGATGGTGCATCAAAAGCATGAACATGGCAATGGGTGCTCAATATGTATATGTTATCATGCAATTGATGGTGGACAACATGATCATGATGTATGAATATGCCATCAAGGAAGATCACAACAAATTTGCTAAGTGAACAAGCTCAAATATCATGGATGTCATGGAAATAGATGCAACAAGGCAAGCATAATTCGAGTCAATCCATGCATAGGGTGCAAACTTGCGGTGAGTATGATATGTCCATCGGGCATGAGTATGAGCACCATCAACAAATATGGAGGTGTTTGTATACCAATGCTCGATGTTGTGGCAAGAGTGGAGTGCCGAAGGTGCATCCAATAAGTGTGAGCGCTCCTCAATGTGAAGGTCCATAGAGCCAATCTCCAATGTTGCTCCTCCATCCAATAGATGTAACATGTCGATAACAAGAAGGAAACAACACTGAAAGAGTGACCCATCCAATATGCGTATTTGAGGATGGCTCAAAGAGAAGGAGGTCACCTTTAGGAGTTTCTCAAGGATGATGGAGTCGCACATCTTGTATGCCTTCACATAACCAATATGTCTCGTGGTGGTCCCGCCATGTAAATCCTTCAAAATGAAAGAACATGACAAACACTCGAAAAAACAAATGAGGTTAGCGGAAATGCAAAACCTATCATTCAAGTGGTAAGATACCCAACAAGTGTATGCATCATGCTCATCATAAGAAAGTACAAGGGAGCATTTCAAAGTATGGAGGCATATGATGTAAGAACATCCAAATACAAGAGGCTCAATCAAACAAGCATGCATCACAAGTAAAGTGTCAAAGTCTCCAAGATCAATAAGCATAGTATGGTTGCACTCAATACAAGTGGATATGAGAGAGGCAACGAATGGACACAAGAGACAATGATCAAGATATATCATGTGAGAGGCATGAGCATATATGTCATCAACCCAAGAAAGCAAGTAATAGTGGAACATGGGTGATGCAACATAGCAAGCAATCATAGCGATCAAGTCAAGCAAGCTAGTAGTGCGAAGATGCAACATACTAGGAGGAATCATGGCAAGCATGTCATTGGTGCAAATAGTGTGCAAGAATAATTCACATGACATAGCACAAGCATGAAAGCAAGATATGAGAAAAATATCATCAACGACAGAGGCCATATGTAAGTAGCAATGGGTCATCATGACTCTCCCAACACAACAAGCATCAATAGCATGGGGCACATGATAAACATGGAAATAGCAACAAGGATCTCCACCAAGCATGCAAATACACATAGAAGTAGCATAATGGTGAATCATGGGTATATGCAAGCAAGGGTCACAATTGCATGGCAAAGGCCTAGGAGCAAGCATAACATGCAAAGTGAACACGATAGTATGGGCATAAGGTGACAAGTGGTAAATAGCCCATAGCCGTGTGAGAGCCAAGTAGAGGAGTTGCGCGTAGTCCTTGCGTGAAGGGGACGGTGATGAGGACATCAATACCATTGTTACACCCACAGCCCCTGCTGCTATACATACTGGACCAATTACTAGAGCTCACAAGACGCCAACTAAATTACTGTGTACTTTCGCTTTCTTGGTAATGATTCTAATGTTCATGAGAATATGATGTCGCTTAAATTGGATACATTTGTTTTGCTTACAAATGAAGGGCCTAGCTTGGAGAAGGATGAACATTGGAGCAAGAACACACATGGAGTTGATGGCATGCGCAAGGAGATCAAGAACGGAGTTACAAGTGATGATTTCAGACTTTGAAGCCACCATAAGGAGTGCATGAAGCCTTGGACGAAATATACAAGATGCCACTTCATAATATTCGTCCATAGGCTATTCTAGGTGCTCGTCACCTTATTATTGGGCCAGCCCATGTAATTTCGAAATACATTAGTATAGGCTATTTTAGAGTCCGTATGTGTGGGGAAATAAGAGATAGGGTTAGTTTCGACCCTCCACCAAGGGCCACGAAATTCACCCCTCTTCCTCCATATATACAGCCCTTAGGGCACCGCTTAGACTTGGGTTTTGTTTAGATCAAAAGTTCGCCATAGCTGCAACTTCACAGATTTCGCTTGTGTTCAACGACTGCATAAAGGCGCCACAGTAACCCCACCTTGATCAATAAAGCTTTCATCTTATATTCGCAATATCCAGATTGCAATCTCAGCTTGCTTGTTCTTCGCTTGCTCGCAGGAAATAGACCTCGTGGTCGTTGATCGTGTTCGGCGTGGTCAATAACCTCTCGGAGTTGGTTTAGCGATTGCTAAGGCGCGACGCCCTCGCAGACGTCAGTAGTCGGATCGCCAAAGTCGACTTCCACCAAAGCGAAATCCACCATCTCATCGAAAGACGGACACCTTTGCCTCTATCAAGTGGTATCGATTTCCGTGTTGCTCGGTGAGATTTTACGCTTTTCGTAGTTTAGATCGAGTCTGTTCTTCATACCTACAAATCCACTAAAAGCCAAAAAAATTAGGGTTAGGTCATCATATCCGAACCAATCGAGCCTTTGCATAATCTTTTCTCAGATTTGCGTTGTTGAATTTGCGGTTGCATCGCCGTGTCTAGTTGCTGGTCTTAGAGTCTAGTCTTTAGAGTTTCGAGTTCGGTCATAAGTTGTCACGCCACGCCAAGACCATCATCATCGCCCCGCCATCTACCACCACCGCTTATCCGCCACCGCTTCAATCAGATCCATATACCACCACCACCGCCATATACCACCACCATATATCCACCACCAATCCGAAGTTCCAAAGAATCTTTTGCCGTCCGTAGAAGAGGTTGGTTTCAAAAAAAAAAAAAAAAAAAGTCCTAAACCACCTCCGCTTAGGCCCAAAATTTTCCAAAACGCCGGATAAAAAAATTTCTGCTATCCTATTTTAGGTGTTTCTAAGCGTATTGAGCCATCGCCGTTATAGAAAGTTTTTTGACCCGCTTCAGCTTTTGGGGTCCGGCAAAAAAAAAAAAAATTTTGGTCGAAAAATTTCGTGCCCATCCCGTCACTGACCGGGAAGAGTTTTGAGACACTCGCCATTATAGTGATTTTTCAAAAAAAAAAAAAAGAGCAGCAAAAAAAAAAAAAAAAAGCAAAAAAAAAAAGAGCGAAAAAAAAATTCAGAGTGTGCTTTTCCTTGTTTACGTGCAGCGCCGTGATTTTGTTAGTGTTCTAGGCTCGCCTCTAGCACGGTTCAGCCTAGGACCAAAGACAAGACTGCTGCTGAGCGCTTATTCAACTTTGCATCTCTCGATTTGATTATTGTCAATTCTTTTGCTACCATATTATAAGCCTTCCCAGCTCCACATACATCTACGCTGTATGCTTGATTCTCCCCGTAATCGCTATAGCCAAGCTTTGAGAGTTTTGACTACAACGGTTGCCGATCACCACCGCTGGGTAAGAACCGTAAGAATTTGAGATTTGCTTCACGGATTTGTGACTGCCCACCACACCACCACCACCACTTCCTAGTAGTCTCAGGGATCATATTCTTGTGTGTTTCTATTGTCGCTAACCATGGCAGGAACACAGCCGATGAGACTGATTGGGAGAACCCGACAAACAAACAGCTACATGATAAGTTTCAGCAAATGATGATTGGACAGTGCAAGATGTGGTAAACAGATTTGACGAGGCCATGGAGAAGATAGATGGCATTGAGAAGACGTTTGAAACAAAGCTTGATAGCAAGTTTGATGAATTGCTCGCTGCTTTCCACAACCACCGCCGGCTGCACCTATCGCACCTCTGAACGACAACAACTACGCCCTTCCGAATCAAGATGGACGAGCTCAGCGTGTTCCTATTGAGCCAGACAAAATTCTGGTGCCGCTGCATCGCTGTTGGTGCTTCTTTGGCTCCTACTATCTGCTGCTGCTGGTACCGACGAGGATGATTATGTGGAAGATTACGAGGATGAGGTTGATCAACATCGTAACTACGCAAACCACCAGCACCACAACCACCGTGTCGCCCACATGCAAATAATGGCAATGTTAGGGCTCCCCCTCAGTACGCGATCATGACCATCTCCCTAAACTGAAATTGAATATTCCACCATTTGAGGGTAGATATGTTCCTCGATATATATCTTACTTGGGAGTTAGAAACTGAACAACGATTTACATGTTTACAATATCCCGAGGAGAGACGTGTTCTCGCCATTGTTTGTGCTTTCACTAGCTTTGCATGTGTTTGGTGGTCCAACATTGTAGATTATATCCTGCTCCAGCTACTTGGGCTGCTTTGAAAACTGCTATGCGATCGTTGGGTTCCACCATATTATCAACGTGAATTACTTCAAAATTGCAGCGCTTAAGACAAGGAAAAATTCTGTAGAAGAATATTATCGTGAATTGCAAACCGCTTGATTAGATGTGGTATTGTTGAGGAGAATGAAGCTATGCTTGCACGTTTTCGGGTGGATTAAATAGAGAGATTCGCACCATTCTAGACTATAAGGATTATAATAATATCACTGCTTATTCCATCTTGCTTGTAAAGCTGAACGTGAAGTGCAGGATCGATGTGCATTGGCGCCGCACTAACTTTTCTCGCAGTCGACCTTCATCATGGACACCACGTGCATCATCTACTTCCACCGCACCATCACCTCCTTCAAAGCCACCTCCAACCGTGATACAAGAAAGCAGTGCACAACCACCACTATCTCGCCAAGAGCACACCTGCTGGGCCTGCACAGAGCTCTTCTTCCATGGCGCAACAGGCACACAAGTGATATTATTTGTCGTCATTGTAAGGGAAGAGGACATTTTACAGAGAATGCAAATCTCAGCGGTGATGATTGCTACGAGGATGGTGGGTATGAGTCCGCTAGTGACTATGATGAGGAGACTTTGGCTCTTATTACACATGAGGAACACGGTGGAGATGATTCTGATCATGAGACACAATACATGGCTGTCAAGATGCCGACAGTATGAATGTTTAGTTGCTCAACGTGTTTTGAGTGTGCAGGTTACACAAGTGAGCAAAATCAGAGGCATAATTTGTTCCATACAAAGGAGTTGTGAAGGAACGTTCTATTCAAGGCCATCATAGATGGAGGGAGCTGCAACAATTTGGCTAGCATGGAGATGGTGGAGAAGCTATCTCTCACCACAAGACCACATCCACATCCTTACTACATCCAATGGTTCAACAACAGCGCAAGGTGAAGGTAACACGATCTGCTCGTGTGCATTTTAGTATCTCTACATATGCTGATTATGTTGATTGTGATGTGGTACCTATGCAAGCATGTTCCTTGTTACTTGGTAGACCATGGCAATTTGATAAAATTTCAGACACCATGGTAGAAACAATCAAGATACTCTTGTTCATAAGGATAAAAATATTACTTTGCTTCCTATGACTCCTGAGTCCATTTTGAAAGATGATATTAATAGAGCTAATAAAGCAAAACAGAGAAAAATAAGAGTGAAAATCAGATTGTGGCAAAAGAATTTGAGCAACACATGAAGCCTAATAATAAACCATCTACTGTTGCTTCGAAATTAAATTGAAAAGTGCATGTTTACTTGCCACCAAATCTGATATTGATGAGCTAGATTTTGGCAAATCTATTTGCTATGCTTTTGTGTGCAAAGAGGCATTATTTTCATTTGAGGACGTGTTTTCCTCTTTGCCCCTCGCTGTCACTAACATTTTGCAGAGTTCACGACGCCTTTCCACAAGACGTGCCACCGGATTACCACCTATTCGAGGGATTGAGCATCAAATTGACTTAATTCCCGTGCATCATTACCCAACCGTGCACCATACCGCACTAATCCAGAGGAGACGAAGGAGATTATGCGTCAAGCACAGGAGCTGCTCGACAAAGGTTATATACGCGAATCCCTTAGTCCTTGTGCTGTTCCTATTATTCTAGTGCCGAAAAAGGATGGTACGTCACGATGTGTGTTGATTGTAGAGGCATCAATAATATTACTATTCGTTATCGCCACCCTATTCCTAGGCTAGATGATATGCTTGATGAATTGAGTGGCTCTACAATATTCTCCAAAGTTGATTTATGAGTGGATACCATCAAATTCGTATGAAATTGGGAGATGAATGGAAAACAGCATTTAAAACTAAGTTTGGATTATATGAGTGGTTAGTCATGCCTTTTGGGTTAACTAATGCACCTAGTACTTTCATGAGATTAATGAACGAAGTTTTACGTGCTTTCATTGGACGATTTGTGGTAGTTTATTTTGATGATATACTGATTTATAGCAAATCTTTGGAAGAACATTTGGAACATTTACGTGTTGTTTTTAATGCTCTACGTGATGCACGCTTGTTTGGTAACCTTGGGAAGTGCACCTTTGCACCGACCGAGTATCTTTTCTTGGCTATGTTGTTACTCCACAGGAATTGAAGTTGATAAAGCCAAGATTGAAGCTATTGAGAGTTGGCCGCAGCCCAAAACGGTCACACAAGTGAGGAGTTTCTTGGCCTCGCTGGTTTCTATAGGCGCTTTTGTGAGAGATTTCAGCACCATTGCTGCACCTCTCAACGAGCTTACAAAGAAGGATGTGCCTTTTGTTTGGGGTACCGCACAGAAGAAGCCTTCACGGTATTGAAAGCTAAGTTGACACATGCCCTTTACTCCAACTTCCTGATTTTAATAAGACTTTTGAGCTTGAATGTGATGCTAGTGGAATTGGATTAGGAGGTGTGTTATTACAAGATGGCAAACCTGTTGCATACTTTTCTCAAAAATTGAGTGGGCCTAGTCTGAATTATTCTACTTATGATAAAGAATTATATGCTCTTGTTCGACTTTAGAAACATGGCAACATTATTTATGGCCCAAAGAATTTGTTATACATTCGATCATGAATCTTTGAAACATATTAAAAGTCAAGCTAAACTGAATCGTAGACATGCTAAATGGGTTGAATTCATTGAGACTTTCCTTATGTCATTAAACACAAGAAGGGTAAAGAAAATGTTATTGTTGATGCATTGTCTCGTCGCTATACTATGCTTTCACAACTTGACTTCAAAATATTTGGTTTGGAGACCATCAAAGATCAATATGTGCATGATGCTGATTTTAAAGATGTATTGCAGAATTGTAAAGAAGGTAGAACATGGAACAAGTTCGTCATTAATGATGGATTTGTGTTCGTTCTAACAAGCTATGCATTCCAGCTAGCTCCGTTAGTCTTTTGTTGTTGCAGGAGGCGATGGAGGAGGACTAATGGGACACTTTGGCGTGAAGAAGACGGAGGATATACTAGCTACACATTTCTTTTGGCCAAAGATGAGACGGATGTTGAGCGCTTTTGTTGCTCACTGCACTACATGTCAAAAAGCTAAGTCACGACTCAATCCTCATGGTTTATATATGCCTTTGCTGCACTCTAGTGTTCCTTGGGAGGATATATCTATGGACTTTGTTTTAGGTTTACCTCGAACAAAGAAGGGAGGATAGCATATTTGTTGTCGTGGATAGATTCTCAAAATGGCACACTTTATACCATGTCATAAAAGCGATGATGTCTGTTAATGTTGCTGATTTGTTCTTTCGTGAAATTATTCGCTTGCATGGTGTGCCAAATACTATTGTTTCAGATCGTGATACTAAATTTCTTAGCCACTTTTGGAGATGTTTATGGGCTAAGTTGGGGACTAAACTACTTTTTAGTACTACTTGTCACCCCAAACCGATGGACAAACCAAGTAGTCAATAGAACATTGTCTACTATGCTTAGGGCTGTTTTGAAGAATAATAAGAAAATGTGGGAAGAATGCTTGCCTCATATTGAATTTGCTTATAATCGCTCATTGCATTCTACTACTAAGATGTGCCCTTTTGAAATTGTGTATGGTTTCCTACCTCGCACCTATTGATTTATTGCCTCTTCCATCTTCGGAGAAGGTTAATTTTGATGCTAAAGAACGTGCTGAATTGATTTTAAAATGCATGAGTTAACTAAGGAAAACATTGAGCGATGAATGCTAAATATAAACTTGCTGGAGATAAGGGTAGAAAACATGTTGTGTTTGCACCGGAGATCTTGTTTGGTTACATTTGCGTAAGGATAGATTTCCGATTTGCGCAAATCAAAGCTAATGCCACGTGCTGCTGGTCCCTTTAAGGTGTTGGAGAAAGTAAATGATAATGCATATAAACTTGAGCTGCTGCAGATTTTGGGGTTAGTCCCACTTTTAACATTGCAGATTTGAAGCCATATTTGGGTGAGGAAGATGAACTTCCGTCGAGGACGACTTCATTTCAAGAAGGGAGGATGATGAGGACATCAATACCATTGTTACACCCACAGCCCCTGCTGCTATACATACCGGACCAATTACTAGAGCTCACAAGACGCCAACTAAATTACTGTGTACTTTCGCTTCTTGGTAATGATTCTAATGTTCATGAGAATATGATGTCGCTTAAATTGGATACATTTGTTTTGCTTACAAATGAAGGGCCTAGCTTGGAGAAGGATGAACATTGGAGCAAGAACACACATGGAGTTGATGGCATGCGCAAGGAGATCAAGAACGGAGTTACAAGTGATGATTTCAGGACTTTGAAGCCACCATAAGGAGTGCATGAAGCCTTGGACGAAATATACAAGATGCCACTTCATAATATTCGTCCATAGGCTATTCTAGGTGCTCGTCACCTTATTATTGGGCCAGGCCCATGTAATTTCGAAATACATTAGTATAGGCTATTTTAGAGTCCGTATGTGTGGGAAACAAGAGATAGGGTTAGTTTCGACCCTCCACCAAGGGCCACGAAATTCACCCCTCTTCCTCCATATATACAGCCCTTAGGGCACCGCTTAGACTGGGGATTTGTTTAGTTAAAAGTTAGCCATTGCAACTTCGTACTTCGCTTGTGTCAAACGACTGCACCAAGACCGCCACGGATCCCCACCTTTATCAATACTTCATACATACTTCGCAATATTCAGATTGCTTTTATCATATTCTTGCTTGTTCTTCGATTGCTTGCGAGAATAGACCTTCGTGGTCGTTGATTGTGCTCTAGCGTGGTCAATAACCTCTCGGAGTTGGTTTAGCGATTGCTAAGGCGCAACGTCGTGCACGCTTTGTAGTCGGATCGCCAAAGTCGCTTCCACCAAATCGATAGTTATCATCTCATCGAAAGATCGGGACACCTCGCCTCTATCACCCCTCGCTTGTCACTAACATTTTGCAGAGTTCGCCGACGCCTTTCCACAAGACGTGCCACCGGGATTACCACCTATTCGAGGGATTGAGCATCAAATTGACTTAATTCCCGTGCATCATTACCCAACCGTGCACCATACCGCACCAATCCAGAGGAGACGAAGGAGATTATGCGTCAAGCATGTGGAGCTGCTCGACAAAGGTTATATACGCGAATCCCTTAGTCCTTGTGCTGTTCCTATTATTCTAGTGCCGAAAAAGGATGGTACGTCACGATGTGTGTTGATTGTAGAGGCATCAATAATATTACTATTCGTTATCGCCACCCTATTCCTAGGCTAGATGATATGCTTGATGAATTGAGTGGCTCTACAATATTCTCCAAAGTTGATTTGCGTAGTGGATACCATCAAATTCGTATGAAATTGGGAGATGAATGGAAAACAGCATTTAAAACTAAGTTTGGATTATATGAGTGGTTAGTCATGCCTTTTGGGTTAACTAATGCACCTAGTACTTTCATGAGATTAATGAACGAAGTTTTACGTGCTTTCATTGGACGATTTGTGGTAGTCTATTTTGATGATATACTGATTTATAGCAAATCTTTGGAAGAACATTTGGAACATTTACGTGCTGTTTTTTAATGCTCTACGTGATGCACGTTTGTTTGGTAACCTTGGGAAGTGCACCTTTTGCACCGACCGAGTATCTTTTCTTGGCTATGTTGTTACTCCACAGGGAATTGAAGTTGATAAAGCCAAGATTGAAGCTATTGAGAGTTGGCCGCAGCCCAAAACGGTCACACAAGTGAGGAGTTTCCTTGGCCTCGCTGGTTTCTATAGGCGTTTGTGAGAGATTTCAGCACCATTGCTGCACCTCTCAACGAGCTTACAAAGAAGGATGTGCCTTTTGTTTGGGGTACCGCATACAGGAAGAAGCCTTCACGGTATTGAAAGCTAAGTTGACACATGCTCCTTTACTCCAACTTCCTGATTTTAATAAGACTTTTGAGCTTGAATGTGATGCTAGTGGAATTGGATTAGGAGGTGTGTTATTACAAGATGGCAAACCTGTTGCATACTTTTCTCAAAAATTGAGTGGGCCTAGTCTGCATTATTCTACTTATGATAAAGAATTATATGCTCTTGTTCGGACTTTAGAAACATGGCAACATTATTTATGGCCCAAAGAATTTGTTATACATTCGATCATGAATCTTTGAAACATATTAAAAGTCAAGCTAAACTGAATCGTAGACATGCTAAATGGGTTGAATTCATTGAGACTTTCCTTATGTCATTAAACACAAGAAGGGTAAAGAAAATGTTATTGTTGATGCATTGTCTCGCCGCTATACTATGCTTTCACAACTTGACTTCAAAATATTTGGTTTGGAGACCATCAAAGATCAATATGTGCATGATGCTGATTTTAAAGATGTATTGCAGAATTGTAAAGAAGGTAGAACATGGAACAAGTTCGTCATTAATGATGGATTTCTGCTTCGTTCTAACAAGCTATGCATTCCAGCTAGCTCCGTTCGTCTTTTGTTGTTGCAGGAGGCGCATGGAGGAGGACTAATGGGACACTTTGGCGTGAAGAAGACCGAGGATATACTAGCTACACATTTCTTTTGGCCAAAGATGAGACGGATGTTGAGCGTTTTGTTGCTCATTGCACTACATGTCAAAAAGCTAAGTCACGACTCAATCCTCATGGTTTATATATGCCTTTGCTGCACTCTAGTGTTCCTTGGGAGGATATATCTATGGACTTTGTTTTAGGTTTACCTCGAACAAAGAAGGGAGGGATAGCATATTTGTAGTCGTGGATAGATTCTCGAAAATGGCACACTTTATACCATGTCATAAAAGCGATGATGTTTGTTAATGTTGCTGATTTGTTCTTTCGTGAAATTATTCGCTTGCATGGTGTGCCAAATACTATTGTTTCAGATCGTGATACTAAATTTCTTAGCCACTTTTGGAGATGTTTATGGGCTAAGTTGGGGACTAAACTACTTTTTAGTACTACTTGTCACCCCAAACCGATGGATAAACCAAGTAGTCAATAGAACATTGTCTACTATGCTTAGGGCTGTTTTGAAGAATAATAAGAAAATGTGGGAAGAATGCTTGCCTCATATTGAATTTGCTTATAATCGTTCATTGCATTCTACTACTAAGATGTGCCCTTTTGAAATTGTGTATGGTTTCCTACCTCGTGCACCTATTGATTTATTGCCTCTTCCATCTTCGGAGAAGGTTAATTTTGATGCTAAAGAACGTGCTGAGTTGATTTTAAAAATGCATGAGTTAACTAAGGAAAACATTGAGCGTATGAATGCTAAATATAAACTTGCTTTGGAGATAAGGGTAGAAAACATGTTGTGTTTGCACCGGAGATCTTGTTTGGTTACATTTGCGTGAGGATAGATTTCTGATTTGCGCAAATCAAAGCTAATGCCACGTGCTGCTGGTCCCTTTAAGGTGTTGGAGAAAGTAAATGATAATGCATATAAACTTGAGCTGCCTGCAGATTTTGGGGTTAGTCCCACTTTTAACATTGCAGATTTGAAGCCATATTTGGGTGAGGAAGATGAACTTCCGTCGAGGACGACTTCATTTCAAGAAGGGGAGGATGATGAGGACATCAATACCATTGTTACACCCCAGCCCCGCTGCTATACATACTTGGACCAATTACTAGAGCTCACAAGACGCCAACTAAATTACCGGTACTTTCGTTTCTTGGTAATGATTCTAATGTTCATGAGAATATGATGTTGCCTAAATTGGATACATTTGTTTTGCTTACAAATGAAGGGCCTAGCTTGGAGAAGGATGAACATTGGAGCAAGAACACACATGGAGTTGATGGCATGCGCAAGGAGATCAAGAACGGAGTTACAAGTGATGATTTCAGGACTTTGAAGCCACCATAAGGAGTGCATGAAGCCTTGGACGAAATATACAAGATGCCACTTCATAATATTCGTCCATAGGCTATTCTAGGTGCTGCGTCACCTTATTATTGGGCCAGGCCCATGTAATTTCGAAATACATTAGTATAGGCTATTTTAGAGTCCGTATGTGTGGGGAAACAAGAGATAGGGTTAGTTTCGACCCTCCACCAAGGGCCACGAAATTCACCCCTCTTCCTCCATATATACAGCCCTTAGGGCACCGCTTAGACTTGGGTTTTGTTTAGATCAAAAGTTCGCCATAGCTGCAACTTCGTGCATTTCGCTTGTGTTCAACGACTGCACAAAGGCGCCACGTAACCCCACCTTGATCAATAAAGCTTTCATCTTATATTCGCAATATCCAGATTGCAATCTCAGTTTCTTGCTTGTTCTTCGTTTGCTCGCAGAAATAGACCCTCGTGGTCGTTGATCGTGCTCGGCGTGGTCAATAACCTCTCGGAGTTGGTTTAGCGATTGCTAAGGCGCGACGTCCTCGCACGTTCGTAGTCGGATCGTCAAAGTCGACTTCCACCAAAGCGAAATCCACCATCTCATCGAAAGACGGGACACCTTTGCCTCTATCAGACGGTGGTAACGATAGTCCACGGGATCCCAAGTCATCGTTGCTCTCAAGAGCTCGTTTCGTCAACTCTTGGGATTGAGAGGTTGACGAGTATACATGAGTACCTACACAAAACAAAGACAAAGGAAAAATTGTGTGTGCGTGGTATATGTACACATCATCCATCATGATGCGCACATGCATGTGTCGGTTAGAACAAAATAGCCAATGCTCGAATAAATGAGATGCGTGATATAGAAACATGTCATCCATCATGAGAGGTTTGTTATTATGTATCGCATAATGGAGACTCAAAGGATGTAATGCATCATGAGCAATATCTAAATAATTGTTATTCATGGAATGCATATGGTGCATACTATCATGGGAATCATGCAAAGTATGAAATGCATCAAGATCTCCTAATATGTATGAGGAAACTATGGGGGTCTCCTCATGAGCATGAGTAGCAACATCACATGGAGAATATTGACAACATCCAAAACAATGCATATTTGAAACAATGTGATCATGGCATGACATATTGGATGAATTGCGCAAATCATGTAAAGGAAGCATGGCAATATCATCACATGAAAAACAAAAGCCAATGACCATCATCTCGTCATCTATGCCATAAGTGCAAATGGGATTGATTTTAATGGGGCATGCATAGTTACTATGTTGAGATTGTAGGGATGCAATATGGGAGATCTCACTCATAGCATATGACAAGTTCAATGGATTGTCAAACATGAAGTGACCAATAGAATTTTCACATTTTATCCTATGAAGCATAGCATCACAACTAGGCAACTCAACATGCTCATCATCATATTCATCATAAATAGGTAAGTCAAGGCATGAAGAAGTCTCACTAGCATGAAGCATGGTAATAGGTGGGTCATCATCATGGGAGCAATCATTGTCAAGAGCGTCCACTAGTGGGACAAGAGAAGCACCATCACTTATGTTACCTTTGGAGCGTCGCTCATGTGTTGTAGGTGAGGTGTTGAAGATCGTCTCGTTGTCATTTTCATCTTGATGGAACCATGTGGGGGGTGCATCATCGTCCATCATGGCCATCGTCGTCTCCATAGGAAGTATGGACTCATCAATGGTAGGCGTGTCATCATGTAGGAGACCTAGCACCAAAGGAGAAAACACACAAGGAGTAGAGGGTAAGTCGTTAGAAATCATAGTGGCCTCACATGCCGTGTCAACTACCTCACTCTCTAAGTGTTGTGGCTCACTCACTCCCTCAAGGATGCTCTCACTCATATGGCTGGTGGAGTCACTCAAATGGGGCTCAACCTCACATAGGATGTGTGGCATGCTCTCATGTGTGGGGCTAGTGGTGGTCACACTCATCCTCTCATAGGAAATGCTCTCAATGTCACGTATGGTGGAGTCACTCATGTCACTCATGGGGTGGTGGCTCTCCTCACATGGCACTTGGGGCATCTCGACATATGTGGGTGTCGGAGAGATGTTGGTGCAAATGTCTCCATGCTCAACTCGTATCGCCGTGGTCGAAGGGGATGGCCCTTGCTCGACCTTCTCATCGTCATCTTGTTGTTGGAGGCCCATATGATGTGGCACCTCATAGCTCGTCTCCATGACCGAAGGGAGTTTCCCATGCTCGTCCATCTTCCTTGAGGGGCTTCCGAAGATGGAAGTGTCACCCTCGCTCGTAGGTGTTCGCCTTGGACTTGATGGAGTCGATGTAGGCGTACTTGTGGGAAGTAGGCGAAGATGCCGTACGTCCAAAGGCGAAGATGCCTTGAGAACACTTGGCGAAGATGCCGAAGTGGTTGATGTAGCCGTAGCGCCGTCTTGGTGGTGGTCATCTCGCGGTCTTCTTTTGTGCTCTTGAAGCTTGGACTTGGCGTGAAGTACGTCTTGTTGGGACTTGTGCATTTGCGCTTGTGGAGCATCTTCATGATGATGATGTCGTTGTCGTGCTTGAGCTCGTAGTAGATGTCGTTCGTCGTCGTCGGGCACATGTTGCTTGGAGGTGACTTGCCCTTCATGACGATGTGGATCATGAATGTGATGGTGGTCGTCATGTAGATGTAGACTTGGACGACTTGCGCTTGCATCTTGTTTGCGCTCCGAAGACTTGTGGCTTGACCGTCGTCGTCTTGAAGATGACGAAGGGGAAGAAGACTTGATCAAGGCTCTAATCTCCTCCATCCTTGCATCTTGCTCCTCTTTATGTGCGGTAAGCTTCTTGTCGATGTAGTCCCTTTTCCTTGCTTCGGAGTGACGAATGTCGATGGAGATGTTCTCGATGCGCTCTCGCAATCTTGATTGTGCGCCTTGCATTTGTCGTTGTAGATCGAAGATAGACGCTTTGGAGATGTAGTTGTTCACGCCGTCGTTGTTGTCGTAGACCGGAGAGGGAATACCTTGCCTATCCATCACAAGACTCGAGCAAATATGAGTGGGAGAAAGAGAAGAACGTATACCAATGTACCTTTGACCAAAGTTGAAGATGAATCAAGTTCACTCAAATGTGGACAATGAAATAGCACTATTGGTACCAATCCTTGTCGGTTCTCACACCTACACAAGTAAAGCTTATAGTGGAGCTCGGTGAGGATAGTGGCACAAAAATTTAATGCAAAATGTTAGCAAGAGTCAATAATGTTGAAAAAGATTCACAAATTCGCAAGTGAGACAAATGGACCAACAGCAAAGAATGGCACACGGAAACACACACAAGGATAGATAAATGGGGTCGTGCAACCAAGGAATGAGCTCAAAATGTGGAATCTACCAAAACGCTCGTGTTGCACAACTCAAGAGAGACGCTAGCACGATTGCTCAATAGGCGGATACGACACTTGTGCACAACCTATAAGATGCGAAATGGATATTCTTCTATCCCAAGTATGCTATGTATGTATGGTTCCCGGTGTTGCTCTCAAGCATGACATCCTATGTCGATTTTCATGTGTCTTGGTCTTTGAGATTTTGAGTTGTGGCTCCCGTGTCCTATTGTGTTTCGGCTATATAGGTACGGTTCGACGTCATCATCACTACCGCTCATCTCCATCGACTACTCAACATTGCCAAGGACGGTAACTTCGACGACATCTTTGTCATAACTTGCAATTGCATTGATACCCCACACGGCCTTACTTTTGCGTAGCTTACCCATCGAGACTAGCCATTGAGTATTGCCGGCAACGTGACTTGTGCACATTTAGTGATCATACTCCATAGCATACATACCATACCAACGTGGTGCATATCTTGGGATCCACTAGTGTGTCACAAAGTTGTCATAGCATAAACAATTGATATCTTGGTTAGTGAAGTATTGCATGAGAAAAGAGCTCAAAAGTGAAAGAGCCACCCAAGCTTTTAAGCAAAGAGGAAACATAAGCAAAGAGCTTATAAGCAAGAACCATAGCATCATACAATATTAAGATTGTCATATTCGATCATCTTGGATCATTGCACCGAAATACCATACATATAGCATACTTGGGATAGAGATACTTGCATTTTGCCTAGTAGGTTGTGCACAAGTTTGCTTATCCGCCTATTGTGCAAACGTGCTAGCGTCTCTCTAGTATTGTGCAACAAGAGCATTTTCGTGGATTCCACATTTTGGCTCACTTTTGGTTTGCACAATCCCATTTATCTATTTGCGTGTGTGTTTCCGTGTACCCATTCTTGCTTGGTCTACTTGTTGCATTTGCAAATTTGTGAATCCGAGGATGAACTCGAGGAACTCGATTTTGAGGCGGAAAATTGAGATTTCGGGGGCAAAATTGCGGAGATTTCGTGGATGAAAGATGGGGAAACTTGGGGGAAAGCTAGATCCACTTGAAACCAAGCAAATCCATGGATCAAAATCAACAAAACATCATCAAACCAACAAATCACAAAAAAATTTTGGGGCTATTTTTGGTGGGGATTTTCGGATTTAGGACGAAATCAACAAAATCAAGCTAGAAAACACGGGGTAGGGGCTCCAAAAACGTGATCAACGTGGCTCATGATACCATAATGATGTAGGGTGGAACCCTATAGCGTCGATCTTTCACGTTTGGAGGGGATCCTACGGAGGGAACACGAAGAACACGCGGAAGCACAAGGGGAAACACGGGGAAAACGAGAGAGAATCACTCAACCAACAAGGGAATCGATCACACAAGCGCTAGATCAACATACACACATGAGATCCACAAGATACATAGTCAACTAGGGTAAGGATACAAAGGAACCATTCATCTCCAAGAGGAGGGCTTGAATCCACGAGGGGATCTTCCCGTAAAGGGGTCTTGAATCCGAAAGGATCTTCTCCGAAGAGGCCGCGGTCTCTCACGAGGAGGAGATCCGGTAGATGAGCGTAGCTCTATCTCTAACTTGAGCTAAATCAACGCTAACCCTAACTAGGAGGAGGTGGGGGAGTATATATAGTGTTAGCCCACGAAGGGGTAAGTGAGAGGGGGATACATGGGCCCTTGGCCCTTCCTCTGTGCACAGGCAGGTGCCGGATGTCCGGGCTGGGGCCGGATGTCCGGGGTTTCGTGATGGGCCGGATGTCCGGGCTGGGAGGCTGGATGTCCGGCTGGCTCGGTGCCTGCGGTTGCTCTCGACAAAGGGGTCCGGATGTCCGGCCAGGGCGGATGTCCGCGGCTCGAAGAGCCGGATGTCCGGCCGACGGGTTCAACCGGATGCGTTCGTGATGGGTGACGGATTTCGGGGTCGGGCGGATGTCCGGCTGGCGGGAAGGGCCGATGTCCGGCCGGGGCGGATGTCCGGGGCTGTAGTAGTGCCTCTTCTTCCTTCTCCTCTTCCATGCTTGGCCTTTGTCCTTTGGTTCTCCATGGTCATCTCGGGTGTACCTGAGTATAGGCAAGGTCCATGCATGAGGTAGCAACCATGTCTCACGCGAATGGAAAGGGGAAGCATTTAGGAACGGGTTCACCTTTGTCCAATGGCGCATAGTCGAGGTCTCATCTTATGTATCCTTGGGGCTTGGAGAGTGGTCGGAGTGTACATGGGGATGAATGTGGGATGCTCCGCATCATTGTGGCTCTCCTCACATGGGAATTGTGGCAACTCATCATATATGGGGCTAGTGGTGAAGTCACTCTCACTCTTAATATGGTGGCACACGTCACTCAAGTCATCATACGTCGCCGTGGTCAAAGGGAAGATCCCATGCTCAACCATCTCGTCGTCGTCACCGTTAATGAAGGTCGAAGATAGCACATCATCACTCTCCTCCATGACCGAAGGGAAAATCCCATGCTCGATCATCTCGTCACCGTCGCCGTAGATGAAGGCCGAAGATGGCACATCATCACTCTCGCCTCCAAAGATGGAAGCATCATCCTTGCTCGCCACCTTGTCGCTTGCCTCCAAAGTCTGGTCCTTGAGGGTCTCCGTAGTCGAACTCGTCGCTGCACCGTCTTGAAAAAGAGTCGAAGTAGACTCGCATCATCAATGAAAAAGAGTGGCGGTGAAGTCGCACTTGACATCGCATCATCAATGCCACATCATGGGGTATGGCCTCATGCTGAAGTCGCACTTGGGAGCATCGCTTGGAGCTTGTTCATGAGTTCTTGGACATCATGGTGGTACTAGCCTCATGAAGATGGTCTTGATATGCTTGGTCCCATCATGAAGTGGAACTTCATTGACATGTGTGCTTGGGGTCATCATCTCCTTGAAGTACTTGTCGATGGACTTGGATCCTTGGGTGGTGTTCTCCAATTGGCGTCGAAGTTGTTCCATGTAGGTTGGAGGCACAAACTCTCGCTGTAAAGCTCTCTTCGTCTTGGGCCAACTCATCTAGTAGTACTCCGAAGGTGTGTGAAGCCACCATGCCAATGCGTAGTCGTGGAAGTTTCTTGTGGCGCACTTCACTTGATCTTCGGGACGAACTTGATGTAGCTTGAGGTAGTCCTCCATCAAACGCTCCCACTCGAGGTACTCCTCGGGTTCTTGAGTCCCATAGAAAGGAATCTTGTGGTCGGTGTCGAGGTCGTAGTAGCTCGTGGAAGTCGCGGACTTGAGCTCGGGTAGCTTCTCTTGCGTGTAGTCTTGATGTTCTTGTTGGCGAAGATGCCGTATGTCCGTAGGCGAAGATGCCTTGAAGTCTCTTGGCGAAGATGCCAAGGGAGATGGTGAAGTCGTTGAGCGGTTGTTGGTGTAGAGCTCTTGACCTTCACGTTCTTGTTAGTGATGGTGTCGATGCCGATGTGATCTTGCCGGAGATGGTAGCACGGAAGTCTTTGCACTTGAGCGTCTTCTCGAAGATGAGGAAGACCACTTGCGGTTCTTGATGAGGGCCTTGATCTCCTCCATTTTAGCTTGCATCTTGGCGTCGGAGGTGTTGTTCATGGCATCGAACTCGTCGTTGTTGTTGTAGACCGAGGATGAAATGCCTTGCCTATCCATCACAAGACTCGAGTAGAGGTGAGTAGGAAATGAGATAAACAATACCAAGTTACCTTTTCCCAAAGTTGAGGATGTATCCCGTTTCACTCAATGTGAGATGAAAGAATAGTGGAATTGGTACCGGACTTGTTCACTCACATCTACAAGTAAAGGCTTATGGTAGAGTTCGGTGAGGATAGTGTCACAAAAATTTGATGCAAAATGTTAGCAAGAGTCAATAATGTTGAAAAAGATTCACAAATTCGCAAGTGAAACAAATGGACCAATAGCAATGAAAGGTACACGGAAACACACACACGGATAGATAAATGGGGTCGTGCAACCAAGGAATGAGCACAAAATGTGCAGTCCACGAAAACGCCGTGTGTTGCACAACTCAAGAGAGACGCTAGCACGATTGCTCAATAGGCGGATACGACACTTGTGCACAACCTATAGATGCGAAATGGATAAACTTCTATCCCAAGTATGCTATGTATGTATGGTTCCCGGTGTTTCTCTCAAGCATGATATCATATGATGTAGATTTTGGTATGGCTCTTATTTGCAATGTGGGTATGATGCTATGGCACTTGCTCACGAGCTCTTTGCTCTCTTTTTGCTTAAAAGCTTTTTCTTTTTTTTTCTATGGCCACTTTTGCACAATGCACAAACCAAGATAGCAATTGTGTATATGCGGGAACAAACTTGAGGCACAATGGATGATATGATACCAAGATGATATGGTATGTATGCAATGGATGGTGGATCACTAATGTGCACAAGTAACGTTGCCGGCAATACTCAAATGGCTAGTCTCGATAGGCAAGTAACGCAAAATGGGCTAGGGGTTAACAATGCAATTGCAAGGGAATATACAATGGTGTCGTCGAGGTTACCGTCCTTGGCAATGATGAGAGGCGGTGTTGCCGATGTCGCCCCGTTCCTAGTTAGCCGAAACACCCTAGGAAACGGAAAAAACCGCAAACTCAAAATCCAAAGGCAAATGTCAAATGGTGGTAGCGGAAAGCGGTGGTGGTGTTGCACTAGGCAATGCGGAAGTGTAATGATGGGCTATACACGAGTTGGAGTTGAATTTGCCGTCCCTAAGTAGCCGAAACACCTTAGGAGACACAAGCCACAACTCAAACAAAATTGGGTTAAGTTGGGGTGGAATTGTATGGTGGGCAAGGTTATGCGGAAGTGGTGGTGGTGGTTGATGAAGAAGCAATCGTCCCTAAGTAGCCGAAACACCTTAGGAGACTCTAATCACAACTGAAACAACCACATATGCAATGGGGAACAAAATGGGTTAGGTTCCTGAAGTCGGTGGTGGTAATGCGGATGATATGGTGGAGGGCCTAGGCAAACTTGCAAAATTTCAGAAAATATGATGGAGTCAAATGATGTTGGTGGTATTTTTGTGGGATAGGGGATGTCAATAGCTTCAAAACGAGCTAAAGAACGTCAAAAACGGAGTTCGGATGAATTAGTTATGGCCAAAACAAGAATTCAGCCGAGTCAGTGTCAGGTTTAACCGGACATCCGGGAGGAGGTCCGGATGATCCGGGCTAGGTCCGGATGATCCGGGTGTACATCCGGATGATCCGGGTTCGTCAGCGCCGGTTCTGTTTTCTTGGTGCGTGGGGTATCCGGACATCCGGGGGGGGGGCGTCCAGCTGATCCGGGCTTGGTCCGGATGATCCGGGAGAAGGTCCGGATGATCCGGGCAAGTCAATCCGCTCGGGATTTGCTCGCGGAGACGAATTTTTGGGCGGAATTTGGGGATTTTGGGGTCAAAATTGACGAGATTTCGTGGATGGAAGGTGGGGAAACTTGGGGGAAAGCTAGATACACTTGAAACCAAGCAAATCCATGGATCAAAATCAACAAAACATCATCAAACCAACAAATCACAAAAAAATTTGGGGGCTATTTTTGGTGCGGATTGTCGGATTTAGGACGAAAACAACAAAATCAAGCTAGAAAACACGGGGTAGGGGCTCCAAAAACGTGATCAATGTGGCTCATGATACCATATGATGTAGGGTGGAACCCTAATTAAATCGATCTTTCACGCTTGGAGTGGGATCCTCAAGAACATGATGAACACGGGAAGAACGGGAGAAATCACAAGGGGAACACTCAAGAACAAGTCCAAATCACACATCCACTAGACAATCAAACACACAAAATCACAAGGTACATGAACAACAAAGGAAAGATACAAGGTATGGTTCATCTCCAAGAGGAGGTCTTGATGATATCCTAGATGGATCTTCCCTAAAGAGGGTCTAGTATCCGCAGGGGATCTTCTCCTAGATGGAGGTCTTGGCCTCCAATGGAGTAGTGGTCTCTCTCTCAAGAGTAGAGATAGGTAGGAGCAAAGCTCACTTAAGAATGAGCTATCACTTTGCTAACCCTAGAAAGGAGGTGGAGGAGGTCTATTTATAGCCCAAGGGGTGAAGGGGTAAGTGAGGGGCGAAGGGGGTACACGGGCTTCGGCCCAAGTCACGCACGCAGGCGGGGTCCGGATGATCCGGATGGTGGCCCGGATGATCCGGGTGTCGGGGGTCCGGATGATCCGGGCGACCGTCCGGATGATCCGGCTTCGTCGGGCAGCTTCTGTTGTCTTCGGGCCGATTGTCCGGATGATCCGGAGGGGGACCCGGATGATCCGGCTGAGCCCGGATGATCCGGACGGCGGTCCGAACGTCCGGCCTGGCTCCTGCAGCCGCTCCGTCTTCTTCTCCTTTCTTCCGTCTTCTCTTCCACGCTTCCCTCGCGGATGGTGTAGTCGTTCCTTGGCGCTTGCACTCCTCCGTGACATCCGTGAAGCTCCGACAATACCTATGTGATGAGGACAACAATACCATTGTTACACCCACAGCCCCTGCTGCTATACATACTGGACCAATTACTAGAGCTCGCGCACGCCAACTAAATTACCACGTACTTTCGTTTCTTGGTAATGATTCTAATGTTCATGAGAATATGATGCTGCCTAAATTGGATACATTTGTTTTGCTTACAAATGAAGGGCCTAGCTTGGAGAAGAATGAACATTGGAGCAAGAACAAGCATGGAGATGATGGCAGACGCAAGGGGGACAAGAACGGAGTTACAAGTGATGATTTCAGGACTTTGAAGCCACCATAATGAGTGCATGAAGCCTTGGACGAAATATACAAGATGCCACTTCATAAATTTCGTCCAGAGGCTATTCTAGGTGCTCACACCTTATTATTGGGCCAGGCCCATGTAATTTCGAAATACATAAGTATAGGCTATTTTTAGAGTCCGTATGTGTGGGAAACAAGAGATAGGGTTAGTTTGGACCCCTCCACCAAGGGCCACGAAATTCACCCCTATTCCTCCATATATACAGCCCTTAGGGCACCGCTTAGACTTTGGGTTTTGTTTAGATTAAAAGTTCGCCATAGCTGCAACTTCGCAAGACTTTGTTTGTGTTCAACGACTGCACAAAGGTGTCACGTAACCCCACCTTGATCAATAAAGCTTTCATCTTATATTCGCAATATCCAGATTGCAATCTTAGTTTCTTGCTTGTTCTTCGTTTGCTCGCAGGAAATGCACCCTCGTGGTCGTTTGATCGTGCTCGGCGTGGTCAATAACCTCTCGGAGTTGGTTTAGCGATTGCTAAGGCGCGACGTCCTCGCACGCTCGTAGTCGGATCATCAAAGTCGACTTCCACCAAAGCGAAATCCACCATCTCATCGAAAGACGGGGCACCTCCGCCTCTATCAAGTGGTATCAGTTTTCAGGTTGCTCGGTGAGATTTTATAGTTTTTCGTAGGTTAGATCGCCACCTTTATCAATACTACATACATACTCGCAATATTCAGATTGCTTTTATCATATTCTTGCTTGTTCTTTGATTGCTTGCAGGAATAGACCTTCGTGGTCAGGTTGATTGTGCTCCGGCGTGGTCAATAACCACTCGGAGTTGGTTTAGCGATTGCTAAGGCGCAACGTCGTGCACGTTTGTAGTCGGATCGTCAAAGTCGTCTCCACCAAATCGATAGTTATCATCTCATTGAAAGATCAGGACACCTCCGCCTCTATCAAGTGGTATAGTCCACGAAAACCCCAAAAAAAATTAGGGTTAGTTCATCCCATCCGAACCAATCTGAGCCTTTGCATAATCTTTTCTGTATTTGCTTTGTTGAATTTGCGGTTGCATCGTCGTGTCAAGTTGCTGGTCTTAGCGTCTAGTCTTTTAGAGTTTTGAGTTCTGTTCACGAGTTGTCACGCCCGCTGCCATATATCACCACCGCATCATCACCGCCAATCCGAATCCATATACGCCACCACATATCCGCCGCCATCACGCCAATCCGAGTTCACCTGCAACATATATCCGCCACCTGTCCGAGTTCCACCAGATTCATCTCCGCCACCAGTCCGAGTTCCACCAGATTCATTTTTGCCACCAGTCCGCGTCCCACCAGTTTCATCTCCGCCACCAGTCCTAGTCCGAGTCCAGTAATTGTTGCATTGTTCTCGATTTTCAGATCACGCGATACTCCGAGTTGTGACAGAGAAGGACTCCCGAACTTCTGAGCCATCCGCAGAAGAAAAATAGTTCCAGTTTAAAAAAAAAAGAGGAAAAAAGTGCAAAAAAAAAGTGAAAAAAAAAAAAAAAATTCAGTGTGTGCTCCTCCCTTGTTTACGTGCAGCCCGTGATTTTTTTAGTGTTCTAGGCTCGCGTCTCTAGCATGGTCTAGCCTAGGACCAGCACAGTACCATCGTTGAGCGTTTATTCAACTTTGCATCTTTGAATTGATTATTGCTGACCCTTTTTGCTACCATATTATAAGCCTTCCCAGCTCCACATACATCTACGTCGTGCGTTGGACTCTCCCTGGTAATTGCTCTATCCAAGCTTTGAGAGTTTTGACTACAACGGTTGCCGATCACCACCGCTTCTTTGGGTAAGAACCGTAAGAATTTGAGATTTGCTTGACGGGTTTGTGATACACCACCACCACTTCTTAGTAGTCTGTAGGATCATATTCTTGTGTGTTTCTATTTGTCGCTAACCATGGTAGGATCACAAGCCAATGAGACTGATTGGGAGAACTCGACGAACAAACAGCTACATGATAAATTTCAGCAAATGATGAGTGGACAGGTGCAAGATGTGCTAAACAGATTTGACGAGGCCATGGAGAAGATAGATGGCATTGAGAAGACGTTTGAAACGAAGCTTGATAGCAAGTTTGATGAATTGCTCGCGCTTTCCACAACCACCGCCGGCTGCACCTATCGCACCTCTGAACGACAACAACTACGCCCTTCCGAATCAAGATGGACGAGCTCAGCGTGTTCCTATTGAGCCAGACAAAATTCTGGTGCCGCTGCTACTCTTGTTGGTGCTTCTTTGGCTCCTGCCATCGCTGCTGCTGGTACCGAGGAGGATTATGAGTATGTGGGCGATTATGAGGATGAGGTTGATCAACATCGAACTACGTGCAACCACCAGCACCACAACCACCGTGTCGCCCACATGCAAATAATGGCAATGTTAGGGCTCCCCTCAGTACGAGATCATGACCATCTCCCTAAACTGAAATTGAATATTCCACCATTTGAGGGTAGATATGTTCCGATATATATCATACTTGGGAGTTAGAAACTGAACAACGATTTACATGTTTACAATATCCCGAGGAGAGACGTGTTCTCTGCTGCTGTTTGTGCTTTCACTAGCTTTGCATGTGTTTGGTGGTCCGAACATTGTAGATTATATCCTGCTCCAGCTACTTGGGCTGCTTTGAAAACTGCTATGCATACTCGTTGGGTTCCACCATATTATCAACGTGAATTACTTCAAAATTGCAGAGCTTAAGACAAGGGAAAATTCAGAGAAGAATATTATCGGGAATTACAAACCGGCTTGATTAGATGTGGTATTGTTGAGGAGAATGAAGCTATGCTTGCACGCTTTTACGGGTGGATGAAATAGAGATATTCGCACCATTCTAGATTATAAGGATTATAATAATATCACTCGCTTATTCCATCTTGCTTGTAAAGCTGAACGTGAAGTGCAGGATCGATGTGCATTGGCGCCGCACTAACTTTTCTCGCAGTCGACCTTCACCATGGACAACACGTGCATCATCTACTTCCACCGCACCATCACCTCCTTCAAAGCCACCTCCAACCGTGATACAAGAAAGCAGCACAACCACCACTATCTGCCAAGAGCACACCGCCGGGCCTGCACAGAGCTCTTCTTCTTCCATGGCGTCAACAGGCACACAAGTGATATTATTTGTCGTCGTTGTAAGGGAAGAGGACATTTTATGAGAGAATGCAAATCTCAGCGTGTGATGATTGCTCTTGAGGATGGTGGGTATGAGTCCGCTAGTGACTATGATGAGGAGACTTTGGCTCTTATTACACATGAGGAACACGGTGGAGATGATTCGATCATGAGACACAATACATGGCTGCTGAAGATGCCGACAGTATGAATGTTTAGTTGCTCAACGTGCTTTGAGTGTGCAGGTTACGTAAGTGAGTAAAATCAGAGGCATAATTTGTTCCATACAAAGGAGTTGTGAAGGAACGTTCTATTCAAGCGCCATCATAGATGGAGGGAGCTGCAACAACTTGGCTAGCATGGAGATGGTGGAGAAGCTATCTCTCACCACAAGACCACATCCACATCCTTACTACATCCAATGGTTCAACAACAAGGGCAAGGTTAAGGTAACACGTCTTCGCTCGTGTGCATTTTAGTATCTCTACATATGCTGATTATGTTGATTGTGATGTGGTACCTATGCAAGCATGTTCCTTGTTACTTGGTAGACCATGGCAATTTGATAAAAATTCAGACACCATGGTAGAAACAATCAAGATACTATTGTTCATAAGGATAAAAATATTACTTCGCTTCCTATGACTCCTGAGTCCATTTTGAAAGATGATATTAATAGAGCTAATAAAGCAAAACAGGAGAAAAATAAGAGTGACAATCAGATTGTGGCAAAAGAATTTGAGCAACACATGAAGCCTAATAATAAACCATCTCTCTGTTGCTTCGAAATTAAATTGAAAAGTGCATGTTTACTTGCCACCAAATCTGATATTGATGAGCTAGATTTTAGCAAATCTATTTGCTATGCTTTTGTGTGCAAAGAGACATTATTTTCATTCGAGGACGTGCCTTCCTCTTTGCCCCCTGCTGTCACTAACATTTTGCAGAGTTCACGACGCCTTTCCACAAGACGTGCCACCGGGATTACCACCTATTCGAGGGATTGAGCATCAAATTGACTTAATTCCCGGTGCATCATTACCCAATCGTGCACCATACCGTACCAATCCAGAGGAGACGAAGGAGATTATGCGTCAAGTACAGGAGCTGCTCGACAAAGGTTATATACGCGAATCCCTTAGTCCTTGTGTTGTTCCTATTATTCTAGTGCCGAAAAAGGATGGTACGTCACGTATGTGTGTTCATTGTAGAGGCATTAATAATATTACTATTCGTTATCGTCACCCTATTCCTAGGCTAGATGATATGCTTGATGAATTGAGTGGCTCTACAATATTCTCCAAAGTTGATTTGCGTAGTGGATACCATCAGATTCGTATGAAATTGGGAGATGAATGGAAAACAGCATTTAAAACTAAGTTTGGATTATATGAGTGGTTAGTCGTGCCTTTTGGGTTAACTAATGCACCTAGTACTTTCATGAGATTAATGAACGAAGTTTTACGTGCTTTCATTGGACGATTTGTGGTAGTCTATTTTGATGATATACTGATTTATAGCAGATCTTTGGAGGAACATTTGGAACATTTACGTGCTGTTTTTATTGCTCTACGTGATGCACGTTTGTTTGGTAACCTTGGGAAGTGCACCTTTTGCACCGACCGAGTGTCTTTTCTTGGCTATGTTGTTACTCCACAGGGAATTGAAGTTGATAAAGCCAAGATTGAAGCTATTGAGAGTTGGCCACAGCCCAAAACGGTCACACAACTGAGGAGTTTCCTTGGCCTCGCTGGTTTCTATAGGAGTTTTGTGAGAGATTTCAGCACCATTGCTGCACCTCTCAACGAGCTTACAAAGAAGGATGTGCCTTTTGTTTGGGGTACCAAGACAGAAGAAGCCTTCACGGTGTTGAAAGCTAAGTTGACACATGCTCCTTTACTCCAACTTCCTGATTTTAATAAGACTTTTGAGCTTGAATGTGATGCTAGTGGAATTGGATTAAGAGGTGTGTTATTACAAGATGGCAAACCTGTTGCATACTTTTCTGAAAAATTGAGTGGGCCTAGTCTGAATTACTCTACTTATGATAAAGAATTATATGCTCTTGTTCGGACTTTAGAAACATGGCAACATTATTTATGGCCCAAAGAATTTGTTATACATTCTGATCATGAATCTTTGAAACATATTAAAAGTCAAGCTAAACTGAATCGTAGACATGCTAAATGGGTTGAATTCATTGAGACTTTCCCTTATGTCATTAAACACAAGAAGGGTAAAGAAAATGTTATTGCTGATGCATTGTCTCGTCGCTATACTATGCTTTCACAACTTGACTTCAAAATATTTGGTTTGGAGACCATCAAAGATCAATATGTGCATGATGCTGATTTTAAAGATGTATTGCAGAATTGTAAAGAAGGAAGAACATGGAACAAGTTTGTCGTTAATGATGGATTTGTGTTCCGTGCTAACAAGGTATGCATTCCAGCTAGCTCCGTTCGTATTTTGTTGTTGCAGGAGGCGCATGGAGGAGGACTAATGGGACACTTTGGCGTGAAGAAGACGGAGGACGTACTTGCTACACATTTCTTTTGGCCAAAGATGAGACGGGATGTTGAGCGTTTTATTGCTCGCTGCACTACATGTCAAAAAGCTAAGTCATGACTCAATCCTCATGGTTTATATATGCATTTGCCTGTACCTAGTGTTCCTTGGTGATAGAGGCAGAGGTGTCCCGTCTTTCGATGAGATGGTGGATTTCGCATTGGTGGAAGTCGACTTTGACGATCCGACTACTGACGTCAGCGAGGACGTCGCATATATGTCGCTAAACCAACTCCGAGAGGTTATTGACCACGCCGGAGCACGATCAACCTGACCACGAGGGTCTATTTCCTGCGAGCAAACGAAGAACAAGCAAGAAACTGAGATTGCAATCTGGATATTGCGAATATAAGATGAAAGCTTTATTGATCAAGGTGGGGTTCTGTGGCGTCTTTGTCCGGTCATTGAACACAAACGGCACGCTGAAGTTGCAGCTATGGCGAACTTTTGATCTAAACAAAACCCAAAGTCTAAACGGTGCCCTAAGGGCTGTATATATGGAGGAAGAGGGGAGAATTTCGTGGCCCTTGGTGGAGGGGTCCAAACTAACCCTATCTCTTGTTTCCCCACACATACGGACTCTAAAAATAGCCTATACTAATGTATTTCGAAATTACATGGGCCTGGCCCAATAATAAGGTGACGAGCACCTAGAATAGCCTCTGGACGAAATTTATGAAGTGGCATCTTGTATATTTCGTCCAAGGCTTCATGCACTCATTATGGTGGCTTCAAAGTCCTAAAATCATCACTTGTAACTCCATTCTTGTCCCCTTTAGCGCATGCCATCATCTCCATGCTTGTTCTTGCTCCAATGTTCATCCTTCTCCAAGCTAGGCCCTTCATTTGTAAGCAAAACAAATGTATCCAATTTAGGCAGCATCATATTCTCATGAACATTAGAATCATTACCAAGAAACGAAAGTACCTGGTAATTTAGTTGGCGTGCGCGAGCTCTAGTAATTGGTCCAGTATGTATAGCAGCAGGGGCTGTGGGTGTAACAATGGTATTGATGTCCTCATCAGTTTACCTAGAACAAAGAAGGGGAGGGATAGCATATTTGTTGTCGTGGATAGATTCTCGAAAATGGCACACTTTATACCATGTCATAAAAGCGATGATGATGTCAATGTTGCTGATTTGTTCTTTCGTGAAATTATTCGCTTGCATGGTGTGCCAAATACTATTGTTTCAGATCGTGAGACTAAATTTCTTAGCCACTTTTGGAGATGTTTATGGGCTAAGTTGGGGACTAAACTGCTTTTTAATACTACTTGTCACCCCCAAACTGATGGACAAACTGAAGTAGTCAATAGAACATTGTCTACTATGCTTAGGGCTGTTCTAAAGAATAATAAGAAAATGTGGGAGGAATGCTTGCCTCATATTGAATTTGCTTATAATCGTTCATTGCATTCTACTACTAAGATGTGCCCTTTTGAAGTTGTGTATGGTTTCCTACCTCGTGCACCTATTGATTTGTTGCCTCTTCCATCTTTGGAGAAGGCTAATTTTGATGCTAAAGAACGTGCTGAATTGGTTTTAAAAATGCATGAGTTAACTAAGGAAAACATTGAGCGTATGAATGCTAAATATAAATTTGCTGGAGATAAGGGTAGAAAACATGTTGTGTTTGCACCTGGAGATCTTGTTTGGTTACATTTGCATAAGGATAGATTTCCTGATTTGCACAAATCAAAGCTAATGCCACGTGCTGCTGGTCCCTTTAAGGTGTTGGAGAAAGTAAATGATAATGCATATAAACTTGAGCTGCCTGCAGATTTTGGGGTTAGTCCCACTTTTAACATTGCAGATTTGAAGCCATATTTGGGTGAGGAAGATGAACTTCCGTCGAGGACGACTTCATTTCAAGAAGGGAGGATGATGAGGACATCAATACCATTGTTACACCCACAGCCCCTGCTGCTATACATACCGGACCAATTACTAGAGCTCACAAGACGCCAACTAATTTACTGGTACTTTCGCTTCTTGGTAATGATTCTAATGTTCATGAGAATATGATGCTGCCTAAATTGGATAAATTTGTTTTGCTTACAAATGAAGGGCCTAGCTTGGAGAAGGATGAACATTGGAGCAAGAACAAGCATGGAGATGATGGCATGCGCAAGGGGGACAAGAATGGAGTTACAAGTGATGATTTCAGGACTTTGAAGCCACCATAATGAGTGCATGAAGCCTTGGACGAAATATACAAGATGCCACTTCATAAATTTCGTCCAGAGGCTATTCTAGGTGCTGCGTTCACCTTATTATTGGGCCAGGCCCATGTAATTTCGAAATACTTAAGTATAGGCTATTTTAGAGTCCATATGTGTGGGGAAACAAGAGTTAGGGTTGGTTTCGGACCCCACCCTCAAGGGCCACGAAATTCACCCCCTCTTCCTCCATATATACAGCCCTTAGGGCACCGTTTAGACTTCGGGTTTTGTTTAGATTAAAAGTTCGCCATAGCTGCAACTTCACAGATTTCGCTTGTGTTCCACCACCGCACAAAGGCGTCCACAGTAACCCCACCTTGATCAATAAAGCTTTCCTCTTATATTCGCAATATCCAGATTGCAATCTTAGTTTCTTGCTTGTTCTTCGCTTGCTCGCAGAAACAGTCCTTCGTGGTCGTTGATCGTGTTCGCGTGGTCAATAACCTCTCGGAGTTGGTTTAGCGATTGCTAAGGCGCGACGTCCTCGCACGTTCGCAGTCGGATCGTCAAAGTCGACTTCATCCAAAACGATAGCCACCATCTCATCGAAAGATGGGACACCCTAGCCTTTATCACTTGGGAGGATATATCTATGGACTTTGTTTTAGGTTTACCTCGAACAAAGAAGGGGAGGGATAGCATATTTGTTGTCGTGGATAGATTCTCGAAAATGGCACACTTTATACCATGTCATAAAAGCGATGATGTTGTTAATCTTGCTGATTTGTTCTTTCGTGAAATTATTCGCTTGCATGGTGTGCCAAATACTATTGTTTCAGACCGTGATACTAAATTTCTTAGCCACTTTTGGAGATGTTTATGGGCTAAGTTGGGGACTAAATTGCTTTTTAGTACTACTTGTCATCCCCAAACTGATGGACAAACTGAAGTAGTCAATAGAACATTGTCTACTATGCTTAGGGCTGTTTTGAAGAATAATAAGAAAATGTGGGAAGAATGCTTGCCTCATATTGAATTTGCTTATAATCGATCATTGCATTCTACTACTAAGATGTGCCCTTTTGAAATTGTGTATGGTTTCCTACCTCGTGCACCTATTGATTTGTTGCCTCTTCCATCTTCGGAGAAGGTTAATTTTGATGCTAAAGAACGTTCTGAATTGATTTTAAAAATGCATGAGTTAACTAAGGAAAACATTGAGCGTATGATGTAGGGTGGAACCCTAATTCGTCGATCTTTCACGTTTGGAGGGGATCCTACAGAGGGGACACGAAGAACGCGCGGAAGAACGAGAGGAAATCACGGGGAAAAACGAGAGAGACACTCAACCGACAAGAGATCGATCACACAAGTTCTAGATCATCGAAGCACGAGTGATACATGGTCCAAAATCAACAAAGGAAAGATACAAAGGTAGCCCTTCTTCTCCGAGAGGAGGTCTTGAATCCACGAGGGGATCTTCCCTTATAGGTGATGCGGAGCATCCTACGGACATCACCATGTCAAGAGTCCATTTGGCAAGTGACACGTGCGACCTCTACTTCTCATACATAAAGGTGAATCTTCTCCTTTACACGTGTTCACTTGACCCCTTTGAGGATGGTATACTACTTGACACTCCACTCGTGTGCATGCATAGGTATTGTCGGAGCTTCACGCACGACGAGGAGGAGTGCTAGCGCCAAGGAACACCTACACCGTCCGCGAGGGAAGCATGGAAGCGAAGACGGAAGAAGAAGGACCTGCCCAGTCCAGAAAGGGCGGTACTACCGCCCAAAGCAAGCGGTACTACCGCTCAAGCGGTACTACCGCTCAAGCGGTACTACCGCCCAAAGCAAGCGGTACTACTGCTCAAGCGGTACTACCGCCCATGAGTCCGGTACTACCGCCTGCTGTGCTTGCAGCATGGCCTTGGCCTTGTATCCCTCTCCCACTTACCCCCTTCGTGGCTTAGACTATAAATAGACCACCTCCACCTCCTTTCTAGGGTTAGCAAAGTGATAGCTCATTCTTAAGTGAGCTTTGCTCCTACCTATCTCTACTCTTGAGAGAGAGACCACTACTCTATTGGAGGCCAAGACCTCCATCTAGGAGAAGATCCCCCTGCGGATTCAAGACCCCTCTTTAGGGAAGATCCATCTAGGATATCATCAAGACCTCCTCTTGGAGATGGACCTTACCTTGTATCTTTCCCTTTGTTTTTCATGTACCTTGTGATCTTGTGTGTTTGATTGTCTAGTGGATGTGTGATTTGGACTTGTTCTTGAGTGTTTCCCCGTGTGATTTCTCTCCGTTCTTCCCCGTGTTCATCGTGTTCTCCGTAGGATCCCCTCCAAACGTGAAAGATCGACGAATTAGGGTTCCACCCTACATCATATGGTATCATGAGCCAGGTTGATCACGTTTTTGGAGCCCCTACCCCGTGTTTTCTAGCTTGATTTTGTTGTTTTCGTCCTAAATCCGAAAATCCCCACCAAAAATAGCCCCCAAAATTTTTTGTGATTTGTTGGTTTGATGATGTTTTGTTGATTTTTATCCATTGATTTGCTTGGTTTCAAGTGGATCTAGCATTCCCCCAAGTTTCCCCTCTTTCCATCCACGAAATCCATCAAATTTTGCCCCCGAAATCATCCATTTCCGCCCCAAAATCGCGCCCCGATTCGATCTGCGAAAAATCCCGACAGGAGCGGTACTACCGCCCTACAGAGCGGTACTACCGCTGAGAACCTCAAGCGGTACTACCGCCCCGCTAACGGTACTACACTAGGCCCTGTTTCAGCCGAAACAGTCGAAAAATCCCGACACAAGCGGTACTACCGCCCTCCCGAGCGGTACTACCGCCCTGGCCAGTTTCAGCTTTCCGAGTTTCACCGTTTTGCCCATAACTAATTCATCCGTAGTCCGTTTTTGACGTTCTTTAGCTCGTTTTGAAGCTATTGACATCCACCATCCCACAAAAATACCACCAACATCATTTGACTCCATCATATTTTCTGAAATTGGGCAAGTTTGCCTAGGCCCTCCACCATATCATCCGCATTACCACCACCGACTTCCGCAACCTAACCCATTTTGTTCCCCATAGCATTAGTGGTTGTTTGAGTTGTGATTTGAGTCTCCTAAGGTGTTTAGGCTACTTAGGGACAATTGCTTCTTCATCAACCACCACCACCATTTCCGCATAACCGTGCCCACCATACAATTCCACCCCCAACTTAACCCAATTTTGTTTGAGCTTGTTTGAGTTGTGGCTTGTGTCTCCTAAGGTGTTTCGGCTACTTAGGGACGGTAACTTCAACTCGGACTTGTGTATAGCCCATCATTCCACTTCCGCATTGCCAAGTGCAAACCACCACCGCTTTCCGCTACCACCATTTGACATTTGTCATTTGAGATTTTGAGTTTGCGGTTTTTCCATTTCCTAAGGTGTTTCGGCTACTTAGGGACGAGTCTCCATCATCTTGGTATCTACACCAAGAACACCGCCACTCATCATCGCAAAGGACGGTAACCTCGACGACACCTTTGTATATTCCCTTGCAATTGCATTGTTAACCCCTAGCCCATTTTGCGTTACTTGCCTATCGAGACTAGCCATTTGAGTATTGCCGCAACGTTACTTGTGCACACTAGTGATCTACACCATCCATTGCATACATACCATATCATCTTGGTATCATATCATCCATTGTGCCTCAAGTTTGTTCCCGCATATACACAATTGCTATCTTGGTTTGTGCATTGTGCAAAAGTGGCCATAGAAAAAAAAAGAGAAAAAGCTTTTAAGCAAAAAGAGAGCAAAGAGCTCGTGAGCAAGTGCCATAGCATCATACCCCATTGCACATAAGATTGTCAAATCTACATCATACGATATCATGCTTGAGATAAACACCGGGAACCATACATACATAGCATACTTGGGATAGAAAGTTTGCCCATCTTGCATCTATAGGTTGTGCACAAGTGTCGTATCCGCCTATTGAGCAATCGTGCTAGCGTCTCTCTTGAGTTGTGCAACACGAGCGTTTTCCGTGGACTCCAAATTTTGTGCTCATTCCTTGGTTGCACGACCCCATTTATCTATCCGTGTGTGTGTTTCCGTGTACCATTTGCTATTGGTCTACTTGTTTCACTTGCGAATTTGTGAATCTTTTTCAACATTATTGACTCTTGCTAACATTTTGCATCAAATTTTTGTGCCACTATCCTCACCGAGCTCTACCATAAGCCTTTACTTGTAGGTGTGAGTGAACAAGTCCGGTACCAATTCCACTATTCTTTCATCTCACATTGAGTGACACGGGATACATCCTCAACTTTTGGAAAAGGTAACTTGGTATTGTTTATCTCATTTCCTACTCACCTCTACTCGAGTCTTGTGATGGATAGGCAAGGCATTTCACTTTCGGTCTACAACAACAACGACGAGTTCGATGCCATGAACAACAACTACGACACCAAGATGGACAAGCGCATGGAGGAGATCAAGGCCCTCATCAAGTCCTACAAGCGATCTTCCTCATCTTCGAGAAGACGCTCAAGAGCACATCCTTCCGAGCTACCACCTCGGGCAAGATCACATCGGCATCGACACCATCACCAACAAGAACGTGAAGGTCAAGAGCTCAACACCAACAACCGCTCAACGACTTCACCATCTCCCATGGCATCTTCGCCAAGCGACTTCAAGGCATCTTCGCCTACGGACATATGGCATCTTCGCCAACAAGAACCTCAAGACTGCACTCAAGAGAAGATACCCAAGCTCAAGTCCGCGACTTCCACGAGCTACTACGACCTCGACACCGACCACAAGATTCCTTTCTATGGGACTCAAGAACCCGAGGAGTACCTCGAGTGGGAGCGTTTGATGGACGACTACCTCAAGCTACATCAAGTTCCTCCCGAAGATCAAGTGAAGTGCGCCACAAGAAACTTCCACGACTACGCATTGGCATGGTGGCTTCACACACCTTCGAGTACTACGACATGAGTTGGCCCAAGACGAAGAAAGCTTTGCGGCGAGTTTGTGCCTCCAACCTACACGGAACAACTTCGACGCCAATTGGAGAACACCACCCAAGGATCCAAGTCCATCGACAAGTACTTCAAGGAGATGGTGATTGCCTTCTGACGAGCGGCATGGGCGACCCCATTTCGATGAAGTTCCACTTCATGATGGGATTGCACAACGACATCTCCAAGACCATCGCCCTCAAGAACTACAAGTCCATCGACGACTACTACATTGGTGCTCTCAAGGCAGAACAAGAACTCATGAAGGCCAAGGCTTCTCCACCCCAAGCAAACTTCGCGGCGACCAAGCTCTACGACAAGCATGAGGCTAGTACCACCAAGATGTCCAAGCCCGACAAGCTCCAAGACGATGCTCCCAAGTGTGACTTCACCGCCATCCCTCTTTGTGACATTGATGATGCCGAGTCTACTCCGACTCTTTTTCAAGACGGTGCGGCGACGAGTTCGACTACGGAGACCTTCAAGGACCAAGCTTTGGAGGCGAGTGACAAGGTGGCGAGCAAGGATGATGCTTCCATCTTAGGAGGCGAGAGAGATGATGTGCCATCTTCGGCCTTCATCCACGACGAGAGTGATGTTGAGCCATCTTCGGCCTTCATCCACGACGAGAGTGATGATGTGCCATCTTTGGCCTTCATCCACGGCGACCACGACGAGATGGTTGAGCATGGGACTTTCCCTTCGACCACGGCGATGTATGATGACTTGAGTGACTTTTACCACCATATTGAGAGTGAGAGTGGCTTCACCACTAGCCCCATACATGATGAGTTGCCACAACTCCCATGTGAGGAGAGCCACAACCCCCATCACTTGAGTGAGATGAGTGACTCCACCATACGTGAGTTTGAGTGCACCTATTTTGAGGGAGTGAGTGAACCACCACATAGAGAGAGTGAGATAGTTGATAGGTCTCGTGAGGCCATTTGCATTTCTAACAACTTGACCTCTACCTCTATTGTGTCTTCTCATTTGGTGCTAGGTCCCATTTATGATGACGCGCCGATCCTCGACGACTTCGTCCTCCCTTTGGACAAGACGATGGCCATGGTGGATTATGATGCACCGCCCACATGGTTCCATCAAGATGATGATGATGACCACCATTTGGTCTTTCCCACCTCACCTACACCACTTGAGTGGAATGACAAAGGTAACATAGGTGAAGGTGATGCTCTAGTCCCACTAGTGGACATTCTTGACATTGATTGCTTGCATGATGTTGATCCACCTATTGCCATGCTTCATGCTAGTATGATTTCCACATGCGATGATTTGCCCATTTATGATGAGTATGATGATTCTTTTGTGGAGTCTATTAGTTGTGATGCCATGTTACATAGGATTTCTTGTGACAATTCTTTAGGTCACATCATGTTTGATGATCCGCTTGACTTGTCATATGCTATGCATGAGATCTCCCGTATGTCATATTTGCAATCTCATTGTAGTGACTATGCATATGCCATTAAAATAAACCCAATTTGCACATCTGGCATAGATGACAAGCCCATGGTTATAGGCATTTGTTTCTCTTGTGATGATATTGATATGCTCCCTTTGCATCATTTATCTCATATGCCATGCCATGACCACCTAGCTTCGGATATGCATTGTTTTGGATGTTGTCCATTTTCTCCACATGATGTTTCCGATATTGCTCATGAGGAGACCCCCATAGTTTCCTCATACATTTTAGGAGATTTTGATCCATCCCATCCATTGCATGATCCCAATACTTGTGTGCACCATATGCTCCCCATGAATAAACATGCTTTTGATGTGCCATATACTTGTTTGCTCAATTTGTGTCCCCATCGTGTCATACATAATAACTATTCTTTCATGATGGATGACAAACATCTATATGCTTTGCACATGATTCGTATTGCTTCTTGTCATATATCTCCATGTGTTGCCTCTCTCATGCTAGATGATTTGCCATGTATTGAGTGCAACAATGATTCTCTTCTTGTTCATGAGATTGCCCCCATAGCATTCTCGCATATATTCGGAGATTTTGACACAATTCTTGTGAAGCATGCTTGGCTTACTTCTTTGCACCATATACCTAGTGCCTTGAATATCGCCATTGTTGAATCATATTATTCATGCACTTGTGCTTCTAATGGTTATGTGCTAGAGCAGAGAACCATCATGATGGATGATGTGTTTGTCTACCATGCGCATATGTTCTTTGTTTTGTTTTGTACATGTGTAGGATACTTGGACTTTGTGTCGACTTGCACTTCACGTGAGTTGACCATTCGAGCTCTTGAGAGCGAGCCTCATACATTATACCACGACTCGCTTCTACACCACATTTCCTACCACTTCAGCATTGTGAAGAATGCACAAGGACACGCTTTCAAGGTGACATCCTTCTTGAGCTTGGATATTGTGGATCATACTTCATGTGTTGCTTGCACCATTTGCACGCATGTTTGAGATATTGCTTGCACCCATGATAACCACATTTCCATGCTTCATGATATATATACCTTGTGTGTTGCATCCAATTCTTGGACTACTTGCTACTATCATATGGTTGGTTGCACCAAGATCATTTCTTCACATATGCCATGTCCCTTTGCTTATCACATGCTTGACTTGATTGCCTCACACATGAGGAACAATTGCTATTTCCATTGTGTTGAGTGCCACGATATCTTCTCTACACCCTATGCACGTTATACTTGGATTGTCTTGCACTTGCCCCATGTGTTTAGACATTTCACTATATTTGGTGTTGTGAATGACTCTTATGCCTACCATAGACCGTTCATTGAGCTCTTTATGCATGCTTGCTATGAACTTGAGGTAGATGCTTGTTCACTTATGATGAGGACATGAGTACCTTGTATATGACCAAAAATATTGCATACATGCATATTTGTCAGGTGATTTCTAGTGCAAACTATTCAATAATCTATTTATGTTATCCAGAACAAAAATACTTCACACACTTTTGTATTTTGTCTAATTGCAGGTGTATGGAACATTTGTACAATCCACATATGAAGATAAGGAAGAAAGAGATGTTTATTTGCTGTTCAAAAAGTCCTCTCACGTCACTTTTGGCCCAAGAGAAGATAGAGTCCAAGTCTCTCACGTTTTGGATTCAGATTCGGACTGCATGCACATACCTGACTCAAAACGCCAACAACTTTTTCATACGGACTCCGAATTGGGTGATTCTTTTTTTGTTGGAAAGTAGATTTCATGCTCTTTCCAGCACAATTGGAATCACCTTAAAATCTGTCCGGAGCGTTGAGTTGTGGACAAAACAATCTGACGCTGCACCAGAATCCGAGTCAAACTACAAGTCCAAAGGTGTTACGTCACCTCCACTTGGGCCCATTGGCCTTGTACGACCTAGGGTTAGTTTTAGGCTGCCTTGGGACGTCCTCCCACCTCCTTGGCCGCCACCCCTTGCTCCTATATAAGTAGATCCATCTAGTAGCTTTTCCCTTGGGATTTGTTTAGTTAAAAGTTAGCCATTGCAACTTCGTGTACTTGGTTTGTGTCCAACGACCAGACCAAGACCGCTTACGGATCCCCACCTTTATCAATACTTCATACATACTCGCAATATTCAGATTGCTTTTATCATATTCTTGCTTGTTCTTCGATTGCTTGCAGGAATAGACCTTCGTGGTCAGGTTGATCGTGCTTCCGGCATCGTCAGTAACCTCAGGAGATTGGTTTAGCGATTGCTAAGGCGCAACGTCATGCACGTTTGTAGTCGGATCGTCAAAGTCATCTTCACCAAACCGATAGTTATCATCTCATTGAAAGATCGGGACACTCCGCCTCTATCAAGTGGTATCAGTTTTCAGGTTGCTCGGTGAGAATTTCCAGTTTTCCCTAGATTAGATTTATTTTCTTACCTATTGTCCAAGAAAAAGCCAGAAAAAATAGTTAGATCTATTCACCCTTTGTCCAAGCCACTCTGAGCCTTTGCAATTTTCTTTTCATTGGTTGCATTATTGAATTATCGGTTGCATCGTCGTGTTGAGTTGCTGGTCTTAGTGTCTAGTTCCTTTAGAGTTTCGAGTTCTGTTCACATTAGTCACGCCGCCGCTGCATCATTATGCCTTCCGTTGTCCACCATCCCATCTATTAATTTCACCACGTGCTATGCGCTGTTCATTGTCATAATCATAGTTGAGATCATTCAATCTTCTTTGATCATCTTTATCTAGTTTGTCTTGAAAGAGGAGAAAAAAGAGAGAAAAAAGAGAGAAAAAAGGAAAAAAAAAAGAAAAAAAAGAAAAGAGAAAAAAAAAAAAAGAAAAGTGTGAGGAAAAAAAGAGAAGAAAAAAATCGGATCTATCTAGACTCAATTCGTAGTTGAATTCGGATTGGAATCTATTTTATGCATTGTTTAGTAAAACAGGCATATCTTCCTCATACAAAGTCTGTTTTGGCTCCGTGGGTACTGAAATTAAAGCTAGCGACGAACTGCATCTAAATAGTGGAAGAAGCTAGTTCAACATTTAACACCTCAAAACTGGTTTCTAAATAGGTCTTTTGACCCTCCGAAGTTCGTGAACACAGCTTGTTCCAATTTTTCAGGCCAGTTTTAGAATTCTTTGACTCCTCATATCAACTCGAATTGAGTGATTCTTTTTGCATTGGAAAGCTTGAGTTAGTAACATTCTTTGAAAGAATTTATTAGAAAATTGGCTCAAACTTTTCAAGAGGAAAGTTGAGAGAGAGTTGTTGTATGTCCTGCTTGGTAGTTGTTTTTCATCATTATCTTCACTACCGTTGTGATCTTCACTTATATCTTGCTGTCAAGAGCTACTTAGTAACCTTCATTGATGCTAGTTGTGCTACGCCGTGACCTCATTAGTGTTCTAGGCTCGCGTCTCTAGTCCGGTCTAGCCTAGAACCAGCACAAGACTGCGTCGATGAGCGCTTATTCAACATTGCATCTTTGAATTGATTATTGCTAATCTTTTGCTACCATATATAGCCTTTTTGGGAAAACAATTTTTTTGGGGTTGGGGCCTCTTTTTTTTTTTTTGGGGGTTTTTTCCCCAAAACCCAAAAACCAAAATTAAATTGCCCTTTTTAAAAATTTAATTTTTTCCCTTTTTTTAAAAAATTTTTTTTCCCCGGGTTTCCCGGCCCTTTTAACCTTTTTTAAAATTTTGGGGTTTCCCCACCCCCCCCCTTTTTTTTTTTTTTTTCCCCCCCAATTAATTTAAAACCCCAATTTTTCCCCGTTTCCAAACCAACCTTTAAAAATTTTTCCCCCAATTTTTTTCCCCAAACCCCAAACCCCCCTTTTTTTAATTTTTATTTAGGGTTTTAATTCCCAAAATTTTGGTTTAAAAAGGAAAAAAAAAAAAAAAACCCTTTTGGCCCAAAAAAAAAAAAATTTTTTTTCTTGGTTTTAAGGTTTTTTAAAAAAAAAAAAAAAAAATTTTTTTTTTTTAAAAAAAAAATTTTTTTTAAATTTTCCCTTTTTAAAAAAAATTTAAAAAGGCCAATTAAATGTTTTTTAAAAAAAAGAAAAAAAAAAAAAGGGAAAAAAAAGGTAAAAAAATTAAAAATTTTTTTTTTTTGAAAAATTTTTTTTTTTACTCCTTAACCGGTTGTTTTTTAAAAAAAAAAAAATTTTTTTTTTTTTCCCCTTTTGCTTTAAAAAATTCCAACCCCTTACCCGGGTTTAATTCTTTAAATTTTCCCCAAAAAATTTTTTTTTTAAAAATTTTTAAGAAAGGTAAGTTTTTTTTTTTTTTACCCAAAAACCCCACCCAAAAAAACCAAAAACCATTTTTGGGGGGGGGAAAAAAAAAGGGTTTTATTGGGGAAACCCACCAAAAAAGGGAAAAAGGGGAAAAAAAAAAAAAATTTGGAAAAGGTTTCAGGGGGAAAAATTTAATTTTGGGGAAAAGGAAAAAAAAAAGGTTTTTAACCCCAAAAAAAAAGGGGGATTTCCCCCTCCAAAAAAAAATTCCCCCCCCCCTTTTTTTTTTCCCTTTGAGGGGTTTTTTTAAAAACCCCTTTTTAAATTTCTTTTTCCCTTGGTTTCCTTTTCCCTTAAAGGGTTTAAAATTTTTAAAAAAAATTTTTTTTCAAACCAATTTAAAACCCCCCCCCGGGGGGGCCCCCCTTTTTTTAAAAGGGAATAACCCCCCCAAAAAAAACCACCGGAGGGGTTTTCCCAAATTTTTCCCAAAAAAAAAATTTTCCATTTAAACAAACCCCCGGGGCCTTTTTTTTGGTTTCTGGGTTTTTTGGGTTTTGGTTTTTTTTTTCCTTTTCCCCCCTTTTGGGGAAAAAAAAGGACCAATTTCCCCAAAAAAAAATTTTTCCTTTTAACCGGAAAAAACCCAAGGGTTATTTTTAAAAATTTTTTGGTTAAATTTAAGGGGTTTAAAACCCCCCTTCCGGGGAAAAAAAACCCCCCCCAAAATTTATAAAAAAGGCCCTTTTTCCCCCTTTTTAAAAATTTTAAAATCCACCCCCCCCTTTTTTAACCCCCCCCCTTTTTCCCTTCCCCGGTTTTCCCCCCGGGCCCCAAAGGGGGAAAAAAAAAAAAAAAAACCCCAAAACCCCCAGCCCCCTTTTTTCCCCATGGAAAAAAATTTGGATTTATTTTGTTTTGGGGAAAAAAATTTTTAAAAAAAAATTTTTGCCAAATTTGGCCCAAAAAATTTTTTGGGTTTTAAAGGGGCTTTTTTTAAAAAAAAAAAAAAACCCAAAACCGGGGAAAAATTTTTAAGTTTTTGTTTTTTAATTTTTTTTTTAAATTTCCCCGGAAAATTTAATTTTGGGTTTAAAAAGGGTTTAAAGTTTTAAAACCAAAAAAAAAACCTTGGCCCGGGGGTGGGGGAAATTTCCCCCCAAAAACCCCCCTTTACCCCTTTTCCAAAAAGGGAAAAAATTCCCGGTTTTTGTTTTTTAATTTTAATTTTGGGGGGAAATTGGAAGGGGAAAAATTTTTTTTTAAAACCAAATTTTGGTAAAAAAACCCCCAAAAAAAAAATTTACTTTTTCCTAAGGAAAAATTTTTTTTTGGGGAATTTAAAATTTTTAAAAAGGAAAAAAAAAAAAAAAAAAAAAAAAAGGGAAAAATTTAAAAAAATTTAAACCCGGGGAAAAAAACCCCAAAGGGGGGTTCCCCTTTGGGTTAAATTTTTCCGGGGAAAGGCAAAAACCCCCCGGGGTAAAAGGGGGAATTGGAAACCAAATTTAAACCCGAGGGTCCTTTTCCCCCAAAAGGGGAAAAAAGGGGAAAAAAAAAAAAAAAAAAGGTTTTTATTAAAGGGGGTTTTTGGGGGGTTTGGAACCCCGGGGGGCCAAAAATTTTTGGCCTAAAAAACCTTTGTTCAAAAAACCCCAAAGGTTTAAAGGGGGGAAAAAGGGAAAGGGGGGGGGCCCCCCCCCCCCCCCCAAAAAAATTTAAAAATTTTTTAAATTAATTTTTAAAATTGGGGGAAAAAGGGGAAACCCTAAAAAAAAAATTTTTTTTTTTCCCCTTTCACCCTTTTGGGGCCCCCAAAAAAAACCCTTTTAAACCTGTTTTCCCCTTTCATGCCATCAACCCATGTGTGTTCTTGCTCCAATGTTCGTTTCCTTAGTTAACTCATGCATTTTTAAAATCAATTCAGCACGCTTCTTTAGCATCAAAATTAACCTTCTCCAAGATGGAAGAGGCAACAAATCAATAGGTGCACGAGGTAGGAAACCATACACAATTTCAAAAGGGCACATCTTAGTAGTAGAATGCAATGAACGATTATAAGCAAATTCAATATGAGGCAAGCATTCTTCCCACATTTTCTTATTATTCTTCAAACAGCCCTAAGCATAGTAGACAATGTTCTATTGACTACTTCAGTTTGTCCATCGCTTAGGGGTGACAAGTAGTACTAAAAAGTAGTTTAGTCCCCAACTTAGCCCATAAACATCTCCAAAAGTGGCTAAGAAATTTAGTATCACGATCTGAAACAATAGTATTTGGCACACCATGCAAGTTAATAATTTCAATTTAAAGAACAAATCAGCAACATTGACAAAGATCATCGCTTTTATGACATGGTATAAAGTGTGCCATTTTCGAGAATCTATCCACGACAACAAATATGCTATCCTCCCTTCTTTGTTCTAGGTAAACCTAAAACAAAGTCCATAGATATATCCTCCCAAGGAACACTAGTACAGTGCAAAGGCATATATAAACCATGAGGATTGAGTCGTGACTTAGCTTTTTGACATGTAGTGCAAATGAGCAATAAAACGCTCAACATCCCGCCTCATCTTTGGCCAAAAGAAATGTGTAGCACGTCCTCCGCCTTCTTCACGCCAAAGTGTCCCATTAGTCCTCCTCCATGCGCCTCCGCAACAACAAAAGACTAACGGAGCTAGCTGAATGCATAGCTTGTTAGCACGGAACACAAATCCATCATTAACGACAAACTTGTTCCATGTTCTTCCTTCTTTACAATTCTGCAATACATCTTTAAAATCAGCATCATGCACATATTGATCTTTGATGGTCTCCAAACCAAATATTTTGAAGTCAAGTTGTGAAAGCATAGTATAGCGATTTAGACAATGCATCAAGAATAACATTTTCTTTTACCCTTCTTGTGTTTAATGACATAAGGGAAAGTCTCAATGAATTCAACCCATTTAGCATGTCTACGATTCAGTTTAGCTTGACTTTTAATATGTTTCAAAGATTCATGATCGAATGTATAACAAATTCTTTGGGCCATAAATAATGTTGCCATGTTTCTAAAGTCCTAACAAGAGCATATAATTTTTATCATAAGTAGAGTAATTCAGACTAGGCCCACTCAATTTTTTTCGTAAAAGTATGCAACAGTGTTTGCCATCTTGTAATAACACACCTCCTAATCCAATTCCACTAGCATCACATTCAAGCTCAAAAGTCTTATTAAAATCGAAGTTGGAGTAAAGGAGCATGTGTCAACTTAGCTTTCAACACCGTGAAGGCTTCTTCCGTATGTACCCCAAACAAAAGGCACATCCTTCTTTGTAAGCTCGTTGAGAGGTGCAGCAATGGTGCTGAAATCTCTCACAAAACGCCTATAGAAACCAGCGAGGCCAAGGAAACTCCTCACTTGTGTGACCGCTGGGTCATGCCAACTCTCAATAGCTTCAATCTTGGCTTTATCAACTTCAATTTCCCGTGGAGTAACAACATAGCCAAGAAAAGATACTCGGTCGGTGCAAAAGGTGCACTTCCCAAGGTTACCAAACAAACGTGCATCACGAGAGCATTAAAACAGCACGAATGTTCCAAATGTTCTTCCAAAGATTTGCTATAAATCAAGATATCATCAAAATAGACTACCACAAATCGCCCAATGAAAGCACGAAACTTCGCTCATTAATCTCATGAAAGTACTAGGTGCATTAGTTAACCCAAAAGGCATGACTAACCACTCATATAATCCAAACTTAGTTTTAAATGCTGTTTTCCATTCATCTCCCAATTTCATACGAATTTGATGGTATCCACTACGCAAATCAACTTTGAGAATATTGTAGAGCCACTCAATTCATCAAGCATATCATCTAGCCTAGGAATAGGGTGACGATAACTAATAGTAATATTATTGATGCCTCTACAATCAACACACATACGTGACGCACCATCCTTTTTCGCACTAGAATAATAGGAACAAAGACAAGGACTAAGGGATTCGCGATATAACCTTTGTCGAGCAGCTCCTCAGATTGACGATAATCTCCTTCGCCTCCTCCGGATTGGTACGGTATGGTGCACGGTTGGTAATGATGCACCGAATTAAGTCAATTTGATGCTCAATCCTCGAATAGGTGGTAATCCTGGGCACGCCTTGTGGAAAGACGCCAACGAACTCCCCGCAAAATGTTAGTGACAGCAGGGGCAAAGAGGAAGGCACGCCCTCGAATGAAAATAATGCCTCTTGCACACAAAAGCATAGCAAATAGATTTGCAAAATCTAGCTCATCAATATCAGACGGTGGCAAGTAAACATGCACTTTTCAATTTAATTTCGTAGCAACAGAGATGGTTTATTATTAGGCTTCATGTGTTGCTCAAATTCTTTTGCCACAATCTGATTTTCACTCTTATTTTCTCCTGCTTTTGCTTTATTAGCTCTATTAATATCATCTTTCAAAATGGACTCAGAGTCATAGGAAGCAAAGTAATATTTTATCCTTATGAACAAGAGTATATCGATTGTTTCTACCATGGTGCACAAATTTTATCAAATTGCCATGGTCTACCAAGTAACAAGGAACATGCTTGCATAGGTACCACATCACAATCAACATAATCAGATATGTAGAGATACTAAAATGCACACGAACAAGACGTGTTACCTTAACCTTGCCGCTGTTGTTGAACCATTGGATGTAGTAAGGATGTGGATGTGGTCTTGTGGTGAGAGATAGCTTCTCCACCATCTCCATGCTAGCCAAGTTGTTGCAGCTCCTCCATCTATGATGACGCTAATAGAACGCTCCTTCACAACTCCCTTTGTATGGAACAAATTATGCCTCTCGATTTTGCTCACCAGTGTAACCTCGCACACTCAAAACACGCTGAGCAACTAAACATTCATACCACAAGATCTTCAAAGAGCCATGTATTGTGTCTCATGATCGTAATCATCTCCACCGTGTTCTCATGTGTAATAAGAGCCAAAGTCTCCTCATCATAGTCACTAGCGGACTCATACCCACCATCCTCGTGAGTAATCATCACACGCTGAGATTTGCATTCTCTCAAAAATGTCCTCTTCCTTACAACGATTTACAAATAATATCACTTGTGCCCCTGCTGACGCCATGGAAGAAGAACTCGAGCAGGCCCAGCAGTGCTCTTGGCGATAGTGGTGGTTGTGTTCCGCTTGTATCACGTTGGAGGTGGCACCAAGGAGGTGATGGTGCAAAGGAAGTAGATGATGCACGTGGTGTCCATGATGAAGGTCGCACTGCAAAAGTTAGTCCGCCAATGCCTCGCCGATCCCAAGACTTCACGCTCAGCTTTACAAGCAAGATGGAATAAACGAAAGATATTATTATAATCCTTATAGTCTAGAATGGTCTCAATCTCTATTTAATCCACCCGTAAAACGCAAGCATAGCTTCATTCTCCTCAACAATACCACATCTAATCAAGCCAGTTTGTAATTCCCGATAATATTCTTCTACAGAATTTTTTCTTGTCTTAAACGCTGCAATTTTTTGAAGTAATTCACGCTGATAATATGGTGGAACCCAACGAGTACGCATAGCAGTTTTCAAAGCAGCCCAAGTAGCTGGAACAGATATAATCTACAATGTTCGACCACCAAACACATGCAAAGCTAGTGAAAGCACAAACAAAGCAGCAGAACACGCCTCTCCTCGTGATATTGTAAACATGTAAATCGTTGTTCAGCTTTCTAACTCCCAAGTAAGATATATATCGTGAACATATCTACCTCAAATGGTGGAATATTCAATTTCAGTTTAGGGAGATGGTCATGATCTCGCACTGAGGGGAGCCCTAATTGCCATTATTTGCATGTGGACGACCGGTGGTTGTGGTGCCGGTGGTTGCACATAGTTCTCGATGTTGATCAACCTCATCCTCATAATCGCCCACATAATCATCATCATCCTCCTCTGTACTCAAAGAAGCAGCAGTGAGCAGGAGCCAAAGAAGCACCAACAACAAAGAGTGCAGCCAAGACTGCATTTTGTCCTCGCTCAATAGGAACACCTGAGCTCGGCCCATACCGATTCGGAAGGGGCGAGTTGTTGTGGCAGAGGTGCGATAGGTGCAGCCATGTGGTTGTGGAAAACGCTACGAGCAATTCATCAAACTTGCATCGCTTTGTTTCAAACGCCTTCTCAATGCCATCTATCTTCTCCATGGCCTCGGCCAAATCTGCTTTACCACATCTTGCACCCGCCCACTCATCATTTGCTGAAATTTATCATGTAGTCTGTTTGTTCATTATGTTCTCCCAACCATTCTCGCCGGCTTGTGATCCCGCCATGGTTAGCAAAGAATAGAAACACACAAGAATATGATCCCACATACTACTAACAAGAGGTGGTGGTGGATGTCACAAACCGGCTAAGCAAATCTCAAATTTTACCAGCTTACCAAAGAAGAAAGCGGTGATCGGCAACCGCTAGAAGTCAAAACTCTCAAAGCTTGGATAGAGCGATTGCCGTGGAGAGTCAAACGCACGACGAGATGTATGTGGAGCTGGGAAAGCTTATAATATGGTAGCAAAAGGTCAGCAATAATCAATTCGTAGATGCAAGTTGAATAAACGCCAACGATTTCGCATCAGGCCGTCCTAGGCTAGACTGCGTATAGAGACGCGAGCCTAGAACACTAACAAAATCACGGCGCTGACGTAAACAAGGGAGGAGCACACTCAATTTTTTTTTTCGCTTTTTTTTTTTTTTGCGCATTTTTTTGCTTTTTTTTTTTACCTGCTTTTTGGTAAGAACTGTAAGAATTTGAGATTTGCTTCACGGATTTGTGACTGTCCACCACACCACCACCACCACTTCCTAGTAGTCTCAGAGGATCATATTCTTGTGTGTTTCTATTGCTGCTAACCATGGCAGGTACACAGCCGATGAGATCGATTGGGAGAACTCGACAAACAAACAGCTACATGATAAGTTTCAAAAATGATGATTGGACAGTGCAAGATGTGGTAAACAGATTTGACGAGGCCATGGAGAAGATAGATGGCATTGAGAAGACGTTTGAAACAAAGCTTGATAGCAAGTTTGATGAATTGCTCGCTGCTTTTCCACAACCACCTCCGCTGCACCTATCGCACCTCTGCAACGACAACAACTACGCCCCTTCCGAATCAAGATGGACGAGCTCAACGTGTTCCTATTGAGCCAGACAAAATTCTGGTGTCATCACCATCGCTTGTTGGTGCTTCTTTGGCTCTCGCCATCGCTGCTGCTTTGGTACCGACGAGGATGATTATGTGGAAGATTACGAGGATGAGGTTGATCAACATCGAACTACGTGCAACCACCAGCACCACAACCACCAGGTCGCCCACATGCAAATAATGGCAATGTTAGGGCTCCCCTCAGTACGAGATCATGACCATCTCCCTAAACTGAAATTGAATATTCCACCATTTGAGGGTAGATATGTTCCCGATATATATCTTACTTGGGAGTTAGAAACTGAACAACGATTTACATGTTTACAATATCCCGAGGAGAGACGTGTTCCTCTGCTCTGTTTGTGCTTTCACTAGCTTTGCATGTGTTTGGTGGTCTGAACATTGTAGATTATATCCTGTTCCAGCTACTTGGGCTGCTTTGAAAACTGCTATGCGTACTCGTTGGTTCCACCATATTATCAACGTGAATTACTTCAAAATTGCAGCGTTTAAGACAAGGAAAAATTTCAGAGAAGAATATTATCGGAATTACAAACTGGCTTGATTAGATGTGGTATTGTTGAGGAGAATGAAGCTATGCTTGCACGCTTTCGGGTGGATTAAATAGAGAGATTCGACCATTCTAGACTATAAGGATTATAGTAATATCACTCGCTTATTCCATCTTGCTTGTAAAGCTGAATGTGAAGTGCAGGATCGACAGCATTGGCGCCGCACTAACTTTTCTCGCAGTCGACCTTCATCATGGACACCACGTGCATCATCTACTTCCACCGCACCATCACCTCCTTTAGGTGCCACCTCCAACCGTGATACAAGAAAGCAGCACAACCACCACTATCGCCAAGAGCACACCTGCTGGCCTGCACAGAGCTCTTCTTCCATGGCGCCAACAGGCACACAAGTGATATTATTTGTCGTCGTTGTAAGGGAAGAGGACATTTTATGAAAGAATGCAAATCTCAGCGTGTGATGATTGCTACCGAGGATGGTGGGTATGAGTCCGCTAGTGACTATGATGAGGAGACTTTGGCTCTTATTACACATGAGGAACACGGTGGAGATGATTCGATCATGAGACACAATACATGGCTGTCAAGATGCTTGACAGTATGAATGTTTAGTTGCTCAACGTGTTTTGAGTGTGCAGGTTACACAAGTGAGCAAAATCAGAGGCATAATTTGTTCCATACAAAGGAGTTGTGAAGGAACGTTCTATTCAAGGCCATCATAGATGGAGGGAGCTGCAACAACTTGGCTAGCATGGAGATGGTGGAGAAGCTATCTCTCACCACAAGACCACATCCACATCCTTACTACATCCAATGGTTCAACAACAGCGCAAGGTGAAGGTAACACGCATCTGCTCGTGTGCATTTTAGTATCTCTACATATGCTGATTATGTTGATTGTGATGTGGTACCTATGCAAGCATGTTCCTTGTTACTTGGTAGACCATGGCAATTTGATAAAAATTTCAGACACCATGGTAGAAACAATCAAGATACTCTTGTTCATAAGGATAAAAATATTACTTTGCTTCCTATGACTCCGAGTCCATTTTGAAAGATGATATTAATAGAGCTAATAAAGCAAAACAGAGAAAAATAAGAGTGAAAATCAGATTGTGGCAAAAGAATTTGAGCAACACATGAAGACTAATAATAAACCATCTATCGTTGCTTCGAAATTAAATTGAAAAGTGCATGTTTACTTGCCACCAAATCTGATATTGATGAGCTAGATTTTGGCAAATCTATTTGCTATGCTTTTGTGTGCAAAGAGGCATTATTTTCATTCGAGGACGTGCCTTCCTCTTTGCCCCTCGCTGTCACTAACATTTTGCAGAGTTCACGACGCCTTTCCACAAGACGTGCCACACGGATTACCACCTATTCGAGGGATTGAGCATCAAATTGACTTAATTCCCGGTGCATCATTACCCAACCGTGCACCATACCGCACCAATCCAGAGGAGACGAAGGAGATTATGCGTCAAGTACAGAGCTGCTCGACAAAGGTTATATACGCCAATCCCTTAGTCCTTGTGTGTTCCTATTATTCTAGTGCCGAAAAAGGATGGTACGTCACGTATGTGTGTTGATTGTAGAGGCATCAATAATATTACTATTCGTTATCGCCACCCTATTCCTAGGCTAGATGATATGCTTGATGAATTGAGTGGCTCTACAATATTCTCCAAAGTTGATTTATGAGTGGATACCATCAAATTCGTATGAAATTGGGAGATGAATGGAAAACAGCATTTAAAACTAAGTTTGGATTATATGAGTGGTTAGTCATGCCTTTTGGGTTAACTAATGCACCTAGTACTTTCATGAGATTAATGAACGAAGTTTTACGTGCTTTCATTGGACGATTTGTGGTAGTTTATTTTGATGATATACTGATTTATAGCAAATCTTTGGAAGAACATTTGGAACATTTACGTGCTGTTTTTAATGCTCTACGTGATGCACGCTTGTTTGGTAACCTTGGGAAGTGCACCTTTTGCACCGAATCCGAGTATCTTTTCTTGGCTATGTTGTTACTCCACAGGAATTGAAGTTGATAAAGCCAAGATTGAAGCTATTGAGAGTTGGCCGCAGCCCAAAACGGTCACACAAGTGAGGAGTTTCCTTGGCCTCGCTGGTTTCTATAGGCGTTTTGTGAGAGATTTCAGCACCATTGCTGCACCTCTCAACGAGCTTACAAAGAAGGATGTGCCTTTTGTTTGGGGTACCGCACAGAAGAAGCCTTCACGGTATTGAAAGCTAAGTTGACACATGCCCTTTACTCCAACTTCCTGATTTTAATAAGACTTTTGAGCTTGAATGTGATGCTAGTGGAATTGGATTAGGAGGTGTGTTATTACAAGATGGCAAACCTGTTGCATACTTTTCTAAAAAATTGAGTGGGCCTAGTCTGAATTATTCTACTTATGATAAAGAATTATATGCTCTTGTTCGGACTTTAGAAACATGGCAACATTATTTATGGCCCAAAGAATTTGTTATACATTCTGATCATGAATCTTTGAAACATATTAAAAGTCAAGCTAAACTGAATCGTAGACATGCTAAATGGGTTGAATTCATTGAGACTTTCCCTTATGTCATTAAACACAAGAAGGGTAAAGAAAATGTTATTGCTGATGCATTGTCTCTTCGCTATACTATGCTTTCACAACTTGACTTCAAAATATTTGGTTTGGAGACCATCAAAGATCAATATGTGCATGATGCTGATTTTAAAGATGTATTGCAGAATTGTAAAGAAGGTAGAACATGGAACAAGTTCGTCATTAATGATGGATTTGTTTCGTTCTAACAAGCTATGCATTCCAGCTAGCTCCGTTCGTCTTTTTGTTGTTGCAGGAGGCGCATGGAGGAGGACTAATGGGACACTTTGGCGTGAAGAAGACCGAGGATATACTAGCTACACATTTCTTTTGGCCAAAGATGAGACGGATGTTGAGCGTTTTGTTGCTCACTGCACTACATGTCAAAAAGCTAAGTCACGACTCAATCCTCATGGTTTATATATGCCTTTGCTCTGTACTCTAGTGTTCCTTGGGAGGATATATCTATGGACTTTGTTTTAGGTTTACCTCGAACAAAGAAGGAGGGATAGCATATTTGTTGTCGTGGATAGATTCTCGAAAATGGCACATTTTATACCATGTCATAAAAGCGATGATGTTTGTTAATGTTGCTGATTTGTTCTTTCGTGAAATTATTCGCTTGCATGGTGTGCCAAATACTATTGTTTCAGATCGTGATACTAAATTTCTTAGCCACTTTTGGAGATGTTTATGGGCTAAGTTGGGGACTAAACTACTTTTTAGTACTACTTGTCACCCCAAACCGATGGACAAACCAAGTAGTCAATAGAACATTGTCTACTATGCTTAGGGCTGTTTTGAAGAATAATAAGAAAATGTGGGAAGAATGCTTGCCTCATATTGAATTTGCTTATAATCGCTCATTGCATTCTACTACTAAGATGTGCCCTTTTGAAATTGTGTATGGTTTCCTACCTCGTGCACCTATTGATTTATTGCCTCTTCCATCTTCGGAGAAGGTTAATTTTGATGCTAAAGAACGTGCTGAATTGATTTTAAAATGCATGAGTTAACTAAGGAAAACATTGAGCGTATGAATGCTAAATATAAACTTGTTGGAGATAAGGGTAGAAAACATGTTGTGTTTGCACCGGAGATCTTGTTTGGTTACATTTGCGTAAGGATAGATTTCTGATTTGCGCAAATCAAAGCTAATGCCACGTGCTGCTGGTCCCTTTAAAGTGTTGGAGAAAGTAAATGATAATGCATATAAACTTGAGCTGCCTGCAGATTTTGGGGTTAGTCCCACTTTTAACATTGCAGATTTGAAGCCATATTTGGGTGAGGAAGATGAGCTGCCGTCGAGGACGACTTCATTTCAAGAAGGGGAGGATGATGAGGACATCAATACCATTGTTACACCCACAGCCCCCGCTGCTATACATACCGGACCAATTACTAGAGCTCACAAGACGCCAACTAAATTACCGTACTTTCGCTTCTTGGTAATGATTCTAATGTTCATGAGAATATGATGTCGCTTAAATTGGATACATTTGTTTTGCTTACAAATGAAGGGCCTAGCTTGGAGAAGGATGAACATTGGAGCAAGAACACACATGGAGTTGATGGCATGCAAGTGGATCAAGAACGGAGTTACAAGTGATGATTTCAGACTTTGAAGCCACCATAAGGAGTGCATGAAGCCTTGGACGAAATATACAAGATGCCACTTCATAATATTCGTCCATAGGCTATTCTAGGTGTCACGTCACCTTATTATTGGGCCAGGCCCATGTAATTTCGAAATACATTAGTATAGGCTATTTTTAGAGTCCGTATGTGAGGGAAACAAGAGATAGGGTTAGTTTGGACCCCTCCACCAAGGGCCACGAAATTCACCCCTCTTCCTCCATATATACAGCCCTTAGGGCACCGCTTAGACTTGGGTTTTGTTTAGATCAAAAGTTCGCCATAGCTGCAACTTCGCAGTTTCGCTTGTGTTCAACGACTGCATAAAGGCGCCACGTAACCCCACCTTGATCAATAAAGCTTTCATCTTATATTCGCAATATCCAGATTGCAATCTCAGTTTCTTGCTTGTTCTTCGCTTGCTCGCAGGAAATAGACCCTCGTGGTCGTTGATCGTGCTCGGCGTGGTCAATAACCTCTCGGAGTTGGTTTAGCGATTGCTATATAGCGCGACGCCCTCGCAGCACGTCGTAGTCGGATCGTCAAAGTCGACTTCCACCAAAGCGAAATCCACCATCTCATCGAAAGACGGGACACCTTTGCCTCTATCAATGCTCACCACCGTCGGTTGGTTCCTCCACCGTTGCACCTACTAGAGAAGCCCCACCTCGGATTGTGAGCGCGACATCATCTCAAGATTATGGTGCATTGTCTACGTCTTTACCTACATCAACTACGTCTTTGCGACAAGGTAACAGTAAAGGTATTGATGATATAACTTCACATGATAATGATGCATCCCTAGTTAACTTGAATGCATCATGTGTTGAGTTACCCGGTGATTTGAGCACAACACCTATTTTAGAGAATCTTGATACTGCCATGAATGCGCTATGTGATCAAACAACTGAAATACCAACAATTTTGAGTGCACCCATTGAATTAACTGTTGATGCAAAAGAATCAATGTTTAATCATTTTGATATGACCTCTAATCCTGGTGATGATTCTGTGTTGAATGACTTATTGCATGTTTGCTTATTTAAGCATATTGTAGCATGTAAATTTGATGCAAGTAAGGTTTATTCACCAATGTTGGGATGGTTTAATGATGAACATTGTCAATCTTTTGAAATGAATAAGAGCTTCACTTATATGTGCAAACTGAGTTGCAATATTTTCATGCCTTCTACTTCTTGTGCTAATTTTTGGCTTTAGATTTTATGAACTATGCAAGTTACTCATCTATTCATGTGTCATATATGCAAAAATCAAGGGAAGTAAAATGGATGACATATACATATACAACATGTACACCTTGTCTCTTTTGTTAGCCACATTTCAGATTAAGCAACGCCGAGGACGGTTTTGTTTTCAAGAAGGGAGGATGATGAGGACATGACTACCTTGGATATGACCAAAATATTGCATACATGCATATTTGTCGTGTGATTTCTAGTGCAAACTATTCAATAATCTATTTATGTTATCCGAACAAAAATACTTCACACACTTTTGTGTTTTGTCTAATTGCAGGTGTATGGGACATTTGTACAATCCACATATGAAGATAAGGAAGAAAGAGATGTTTATTTGCTGTTCAAAAAGTTCTCTCACGTCACTTTTGGCCGAAGAGAAGATAGAGTCCAAGTCTCTCACGTTTTGGACTCAGATTCGGACTGCACAGACATACCTGACTCAAAACGCCAACAACTTTTTCATACGGACTCCGAATTGGGTGATTCTTTTTTTGTTGGAAAGTAGATTTCATGCTCTTTCCAGCACAATTGGAATCACCTTAAAATCCGTCCGGAGCGTTGAGTTGTGGACGAAACAATCTGATGCTGCAACAGAATCCGAGTCAAACTACAAGTCCAAAGGTGTTACGTCACCTCCACTTGGGCCCATGAGCCTTGTACGACCTAGGGTTAGTTTTAGGCTGCCTTGGGACGTCCTCCCACCTCCTTGGCCGCCACCCTTGCTCCTATATAAGTAGATCCATCTAGTAGCTTTTCCTTGGGATTTGTTTAGTTAAAGTTAGCCATTGCAACTTCGTACTTCGTTTGTGTCCAACGACCAGATCAAGACCGCTTACGGATCCCCACCTTTATCAATACTTCATACATACTCGCAATATTCAGATTGCTTTTATCATATTCTTGCTTGTTCTTCGATTGCTTGCAGGAATAGACCTTCGTGGTCAGATTGATTGTGCTCCGGCGTGGTCAATAACCTCTCGGAGTTGGTTTAGCGATTGCTAAGGCACAACGTCGTGCACGTTTGTAGTCGGATCGTCAAAGTCGTCTCCACCAAATCGATAGTTATCATCTCATCGAAAGATCGGGACACCCCCGCCTCTATCATTATATGTCCAAATGTCATGACACACTTCTTTGTCAAACCATATGCTATGCTTGATGACAACACTTGTTGGGTGAATCATCTCTTGAATGCTTGGTTTTGCTCTTACGACAACCACATTTGTTTTTCCAAGTGCTTGTTATCTTTGCTACTTTTGAAGGAATTACAAGACGGTGCGACATTGGAGAGTGCCCATTTGGAACTTCAAGATGACAAGAACTTGGTGATCGACCACTTCTACACGGCAACGCCATCTCTTTCCCATGGTGATTTGGTTTTCGATCCGAGGTCGGATCTTTCCCAAGGGGGAGGGGATGATGCGGAGCATCCTACGGACATCACCATGTCAAGAGTCCGTTTGGCAAGTGACACGTGCGACCTCTACTTCTCATACATAAAGGTGAATCTTCTCCTTTACACGTGTTCACTTGACCACTTTGAGGATGGTATACTACTTGACACTCCACTCGTGTGCATGCATAGGTATTGTCGGAGCTTCACACACGACGAGGAGGAGTGCAAGCGCCAAGGAACACCTACACCGTCTCATGAGGGAAGCATGGAAGCGAAGACGGAAGAAGAAGGACCTGCCTGTCCTGTAAAGGGCGGTACTACCGCCCAAAGCAAGCGGTACTACCGCTCAAGCGGTACTACCGCCCAAAGCAAGCGGTACTACCGCTCAAGCGGTACTACCGCCCATGAGTCAAGTACTACCGCCTCTGCCTGCAGCAGCAGCCCAAGGCCTTTGGCCTTGTATCCTCTCCCACTTACCCCTTCGTGGCTTAGACTATAAATAGACCACCTCCACCTCCTTTCTAGGGTTAGCAAAGTGATAGCTCATTCTTAAGTGAGCTTTGCTCCTACCTATCTCTACTCTTGAGAGAGAGAGACCACTACTCCATTGGAGGCCAAGACCTCCATCTAGGAGAAGATCCCCTCATGGATTCAAGACCCTCTTTAGGGAAGATCCATCTAGGATATCATCAAGACCTCCTCTTGGAGATGAACCATACCTTGTATCTTTCCCTTTGTTGTTCATGTACCTTGTGATCTTGTGTGTTTGATTGTCTAGTGGATGTGTGATTTGGACTTGTTCTTGAGTGTTTCCCCGTGTGATTTCTCTCCGTTCTTCCCCGTGTTCATCGTGTTCTCCGTTGGATCCCCTCCAAACGTGAAAGACCGACGAATTAGGGTTCCACCCTACATCAATAGGGGTCTTGAATCCTATGGATCTTCTCCTAGACGGAGGTCCTGATCTTCGTGGAGAAGTACCGGTGGATGAGCAAAGGCTCTCACACACAAATATGAGCTAATCCAATGCTAAGTCCCAAAGTGAGGAGAGGGGGTCCTATATAGAGTCTGGGGCAAAGGGGTACATGGGCTCAGCCCAACACGCGCGCGCAGGCGCTGGCCGAACGATCCGGACGACGGTCCGGATGATCCGGGCTGGTCCGGATGATCCGGGTGGGGGCCCGGATGGTCCGGGTGCTCTGCTGGTGAAGGCGCAGGGCCGGACGTCCGGCTGGTGGTCCGGATGTCCGGGCGGGATCCGGATGATCCGGGCCGGGGTCCAGATGATCCGGCTTCAGCGTGGAGGTTCTGTTGCCTTGGTTGATTTAGCGGATCATCCGGACCGGGTCCGGATCATCCGACTCTGTCCGGATCGTCAAGACCTCCGTCCGGATCGTCCGGCCTCTCTCTTCTTCGTTGCTTTCTCCTCTCATGGTCTTGGTGCGTATGTCTTCCGTTCGAGTCTCCTTGCTTCCTAGCCTCTTCATGCTCGAGTCGACTCCTTGGTGCCTCGGTGTGCATAGAGTCCATGGGATGATGACTCTACATCAACACCTACAACACCACAAGGACCGATGACTCGAGCACGTGCAAGAGCTCTTGAAAACGAGGTGACATCAATCCTCTCACAACTCTCCTTCGATTCACATGAGACATGGTTACTATCTCAAACGGAAACTCTATTCTTACTCAGGCACCAAGGAGTCGACCATGAAGAGGCTAGGAAGCAAGGAGAATCGAAGCGACGACATACGTGAAGACGGAGAGGAGAAAGCAACAGTACTGTGGTGGCGGACGATCCGACAGAGGTCTTGACGATCCGGACACAGCCCGGATGATCCGGACCGGTCCGGACGATCCGCTAACTCCACCAAGGCAACAGAACCTCCACGCTGGCCGGATCATCCGACCCAGTTCCGGATCATCCGGACTCGCCGGACGTCCGGACTTCAAATGACATCCGCCCTCGCCGTCACCAGAGAGCACCTGACCATCCGGCCCCCACCCGGATCATCCGGACCAGCCCGGATCATCCGGACTGCCGCCGGATCGTCTGGTCAGCTGACAGCATGTTGGGCTGAGCCCATGTACCCTTCGCCTGCACTCTATATATAGGACCCCTCTCCTCACTTTGAGACTTAGCATTGATTAGCTCATATTTGTGTGTGAGAGCCTTTGCTCATCCACCTGCATTTCTCCTCGAGATCAGACCTCCGTCTAGGAGAAAATCCATCGGATTCAAGACCCTACCAAGGGAAGATCCCCTCGTGGATTCAAGACCTCCTCCGGGAGAAGAACGGCTACCTTTGTATCTTTCCTTTGTTGATTTTGGACCATGTATCACTCGTGCTTCGATGATCTAGACCTTGTGTGATTGATCTCTTGTCGGTTGAGTGTATCTCTTGCTCTTCCTCGTGATTTCCTCTCGTTCTTCCGCGCGTTCTTCGTGTTCCCTCCGTAGGATCCCCTCCAAACGTGAAAGATCGGCGAATTAGGGTTCCACCCTACATCATATGGTATCATGAGCCACGTTGATCACGTTTTTGGAGCCCCTACCTCGTGATTTCTAGCTTGATTTTGTTGTTTTCATCCTAAAACCGAAAATCCCCACAAAAAATACCCCAAATTTTTTGTGATTTGTTAGTTTTGATGATGTTTTGTTGTTTTTGATCCGTGGATTCGGTGTGTAACTCGTGGATCTTGTGTTTCCCCACCTTCTCCCCCTCGAAATCCACCTAAAATCCCCGAAATCGTCAAATTCCACCCCATTTTCGTGTTTTTTCCGAGCCATTCCCGTGCGTGGTTGACCTGCCCGGATCATCCGGACTAAGTCCCGGATCATCCGGACTCGCCCGGATCATCCGGCTCCTGGCCCGGATCGTCCGGCTTCCTCTGCCGAAACTGCAGATTCTGCAGCCCCATCCACCACCACCACCATCCACACACATATACACCCTACCCACCCCATCCACCACCATTTGCACTTGCCAAACCCCAAGACTCAACCTCCGTACTTCCATTCGAATTTGAGTTCGACAATTTGAGTGAGATTTCCGTGTCCTTTTGTGTTTCGGCTATTTAGGCGCGGTGTGACATCAACAACAAACGCTGACTTTGGTCGGCTACTCATCTTCGCTACGGACGGTAACATCGACGACATCTTTGTCATACCTTACACTTGCATTGATAGCCATCATATACCATCTTTTGCGTGGCTTACCCACCGAGACTAGCCATTGAGTATTGCCGGCAACGTGACTTGTGCACATTAGTTGCATACACCATATCATACATACAATTGAGGTGCATATCTCGGAATCAACTTGTGTGTCACAAAGTCGTCATCGCATACACAATTGCTATCTTAGTTCGTCAAGTTCGCATAAGAAAAGAGCTCAAAAGAGAAAGAGCCACTCAAGCTTTTAAGCAAAGAGGAAAGATAAGCAAAGAGCTTATAAGCAACAAGCATAGCATCATACAACATTAAGATTGTCATATAAGATCATCTTGGATCATTGCACCGATACACCATACATATAGCATACGTGGGATAGAGATCGTTGCATTTTTGCCTAGTAGGTTGTGCACAAGCTCCGTATCCGCCTATTGTGCAATCGTGCTAGCGTCTCTCTAGTATTGTGCAACAAGAGCATTTTCGTGGATTCCACATTTTGGCTCACTTTTGGTTTCCACAATCCCATTTATCTATTTGCGTGTGTGTTTCCGTGTACCACTACTTGCTTGGTCTACTTGTTGCATATGCGAATTTGCGAATCTTCTTTAACATTTTTGAGTCAAGCTAACGATTGCAATCAATTTTGTGCCACCATCCTAACCAAGCTCCACCAAAAGCTTTTACTTGTGTAGGTGTGAGAATCGACAAGGATCGGTACCAATAGTGCTATTTCATTGTCCGCATTTGAGTGAACTAGATTCATCTTCAACTTCGGTCAAAGGTACATTGGTATTCATTCTTCTCCTTCTACCACTCACAATTTGTTTGAAATGATGGATAGGCCAAGTTCTTCTACAAATCCACTCTTCATCGAGCAAGACGACGAAATGTCATCCTACGTCACCAAGAGCCACCTCTTTGGCGCACAACGAGCTCTCCATCAAGAGCAACAAGCATTGAGCGAACGCATCGACAACCTCTCCACCGACTTGCGACTCTCCGAGCAACGTACACGAGATTACTTCGACAACAAACTCGACGCGCACAAGAAAGAGAATGATGCAAGAATGGACGAGATCCGCGCCTTGTTGGTGAACCGGCGCACCTCTACCTCTTCACACTCAAGACGGAGCCACTCAAGTCGCCACTCCGATGACTCCTTCTCCGACACAAGTACACCGTCATCGAACATTGTTCGACGAGCCGCACGTCAAGATTGCCATGCATCTCGCAACCCGCTACACGACAAGAATCTCCAAGAGCAAGTTGATGAAGAAGTTCCTCATCCTCAATCAAGCCAAATGGCGTTTGCTCAAGCTCAAGAACGACAACGTCTTCGTCACCAACAAGAACAAGAACGAAGCGCCTACACTAAGAGCAACAAGACGCCAAGCTCAACGTCTTCAACAACAACAACGAGAAGCACAAGCTCTTGAGGCGGAACGCGCCCTTCAAGCATCAAGTCGAGCTCTCGCCAACCGCAATCGCGAAAGGCGCAATCAAGAGGAAGCCCTTCAAGAAGAAATACAAGAGAGGAACTACTATCCATGTGCGCAACGCCAAGCCCCACAAGCTCATCCTCAACCTCAAGGTCAACAAGAGCAAGTTGATCATGGACTTCCTCCTCGCCAAGAGCAACATGAGGATGATTACCCTCCACGTCAAGAACGTCATCATCAACATCGACCTCAAAACAATGAAGAACATCGCTATGGCAAGCTCAAGTTCACAATGCCCAAGTTCAATGGAACCAATGATCCCGAAGAATACCTCTCATGGGCATTGAAGGTCGACAAAATCTTTCGTTTGCACAACTATGATGAAGAAAAGAAGATCGCTATGGCATCACTTGAGTTCCAAGACTATGTGCTCATATGGTGGGAACAAGTCCTTGAGCGCCGACAAGCAAGAGGTGAACCTCCAATCACCACTTGGGCTCAAATGAAGGAGCTCATGAGAGCACGCTTTGTGCCCACCTACTACAACCGTGATCTCTTCAAGAAGCTACAACTCCTCAAGCAAGGAACAAAGAGTGTTGAAGAATACTACAAGGAAATGGAGATTGCCATGATTCGAGCCAATGTCACGGAGGATGATGAACAAACAATGGCACGAATCTTGAATGGCCTCAACCATCCCATCAAGAAGATCGCCGATTTCCAACCCTACTCCAACCTCATTGAGCTCGTGCATCAAGCTACAAAGGCGGAACGACAAGTGCAAGATGACTTCAAGTACGCCAAGTACTCAGCCAAGACATACGGCCTCTCCAACAACCAAGCTTCAACAACTACTCCAACTTCGACATCAACCAAGTCTTTTCCAAGCAACGACGACAAGTCAAGTTACAAGAAAACTTCTACAAGTTCAAGTCGTCCTCCTCCTACTACAAGCAACTCCAAGCCGCGCGCTTCATCATCTACTCCAACCGATGAGACCGTCAAGACAAGCTCCTTCAAGTGTTTTACTTGCGGCGGCCGAGGCCACAAGTCATATGAATGCACCAACAAGCGCACCATGATACTTAACGACGATGGCACCTACGACTCAATGAGTGAATATGAAATGGACGCCATTGAGCAAGTGGCCATGCACCGGCGCATCAACGAGGATGAAGATGATCAAGTCTTTTGTGATGAAGATACAAGCCCCGCTCTTGTTGTCTCCAAAGTCTTGACACTTCAACATCACCAAGAAGAAGACCAACGATGCCACATCTTCCACACAAAGGCCAGCATCAATGGGAGATCCGTCAAGGTCATCATCGATGGAGGTAGTTGCCACAACTTGGCAAGCGAAGAACTATGCTCCAAGCTCCAATTGGTCAAGAAGAAGCATCCGCAACCATACAAAGTTCAATGGCTAAGTGACTCCGGCACTATACGCGTTGAGCATACGGTCCAAGTATCCTTCAAAATAGGTGCATATGAGGACACTTTGGAATGTGATGAGGTCCCAATGACCGTTTGCCAACTCCTCCTTGGTCGGCCATGGCAATTCGATCGTGGTGTCTACCACAATGGGCGTACAAAAAACTATAGCTTCAAGATGAAAGGCAAAGAATTTGTCCTACGACCCGTGTCTCCTAGTCAAGTGATAGCCGACAAACAAGCCACCAACCAAAGAGAGAAGAGTGAGAAAGTGAGCCACCAAAAAGTGAGTGAGAGCCACAAGCCAGATTTGAGCGCCTCTTCGCCTAGAGAGAAAAACCTCATACTATTCGCCACCAAACATGAGATGAGAGAAGTGTGTGAGAACCCATCGAGTGTGATGCACTTTGTCCTAGTGTGCAAGGATGGAGAACCACAAACTAACACCACTCATGAGCTACCTTTGGTGTTTCAATCTCTTTTGCAGGAATTTCAAGATGTTTTCCCCGATGAGCTACCTCCAGGTCTACCTCCTCTTCGAGGCATTGAGCACCAAATTGACCTCATCCCCGGAGCGCCACTTCCAAACAAAGCTCCATACCGTGTCAATCCCGAAGAAACCAAGGAGATTCAACGGCAAGTACAACAACTAATCGACAACAGTCATGTACGTGAAAGCTTAAGCCCTTGTGCCGTGCCCGTTATTCTTGTGCCTAAGCCCGATGGAACATTCCGCTTGTGCTCCGATTGTAGACCAATAAATGCTATCACCGTGCGCTATAGGCATCCCATTCCTCGCTTAGATGATATGCTTGATGAACTTAGTGGAGCCAATTTTTCTCAAAAATTGATCTTAAAAGTGGCTATTATCAAATACGCATTCATGAGGGTGATGAATGGAAAACTGCTTTCAAAACAAAATTTGGCCTATATGAGTGGTTGGTCATGCCTATGGTTTTCTCGGAAGCTCCCGGAACTTTTGTGCGTCTTATGCATCATGTACTTCGCCCATACATTGGAATCTTTGTTGCGGTTTACTTCGATGATATTCTTGTGTTTATGATGTAGGGTGGAACCCTAATTCGTCGATCTTTCACGTTTGGAGGGGATCCTACGGAGGGAACACGAAGAACGCGCGGAAGAACGAGAGGAAATCACGGGGAAGAACGAGGAAGACACTCAATCGACAAGAGATCAATCACACAAGGTCTGGATCATCGAAGCACGAGTGATACATGGTCCAAAATCAACAAAGGAAAGATACAAAGGTAGCCGTTCTTCTCCCGGAGGAGGTCTTGAATCCACGAGGGGATCTTCCCGTAGAGGGGTCTTGAATCCGATGGATCTTCTCCTAGACGGAGGTCCTGATCTCCGTGGAGAAGTACCGGTGGATGAGCAAAGGCTCTCACACACAAATATGAGCTAATCCAATGCTAAGTCTCAAAGTGAGGAGAGGGGTCCTATATATAGAGTCCAGGCGAAGGGGTACATGGGCTCAGCCCAACACGCTGCAAGAAGGGCGGCCGGACGATCCGGCGACGGTCCGGATGATCCGGGTGGGTCCGGATGATCCGGATGGGGGCCGGATAGTCCGGTGCTCTCTTGGTGACGGCGCAGGCCGGATGTCCGGTTGGGGTCCGGACGTCCGGCGGGTCCGGATGATCCGGCCTGGGTCCGGATGATCCGGCTTCAGCGTGGAGGTTCTGTTGCCTTCGGTGGAGTTAGCGGATCGTCCGGACCGGGTCCGGATCATCCGGCTCTGTCCGGATCGTCCGGGCCTCTGTCCGGATCGTCCGGCCTCGCTGGTCCTTGTTGCTTTCTCCTCTCCGTCTTCACGTATGTCTTCCGCTTCCGATTCTCCTTGCTTCCTAGCCTCCTCATGGTCGACTCCTTGGTGCCTGAGTATGCATAGAGTTTCCGTTTGAGGTAGTAACCATGTCTCATGTGAATCGAAGGAGAGTTGTGAGAGGAGTGATGTCACCTCGGTTTCAAGAGCTCTTGCACGTGCTCGAGTCATCGGTCCTTGTGGTGTTGTAGGTGTTGATGTAGCATCCATGGGGATGATGGAAGGATGCTCCGCATCATATCCCCTCCCTTCGAAAGGATCCGACCTCGGATCTAGTTCTTCATCACCATGGAAAGGCGAGAGGTCTTTGACGTTGAAGGTGTCGCCACGTTGTACTTGTCGCTGGTAGGTCGAGCTTGTAGGCGTTGTTGTTGTAGCGCATAACACCTTGAAGGGTCCATCGGCTCGAGGTAGAAGTTTGGACTTGCGCTCGTTGGGGAAGCGTTCCTTGCGAAGGTGTAGCCACACGAGATCGCCTATGTTGAAGATCATGGGTTGCTTGTTGATGTTGAGCTTGGTCGCTAGTCGTTGTACTTGGCGCTCGATGGTGTTTCTTGTATCTTCATGCATCTTCTTGATGTAGCTTGCACGAGCACTTGCGTCGAGGTTGGTGCGCTCTTGTAGAGGTAGAGGTAGGATGTCCAATGGGGACAATGGGTTGAAGCCGTAGACGACCTCGAAGGGGGACTTGCCGGTCATCGAATGTCTTGCGCGGTTGTAGGCGTACTTGGCGATGGGTAGACACGCCTCCCACTCCTTGATGTTCTTCTTGATCAACACGCGAAGTAGAGTGGATAGCGTCCGGTTTGTCACCTCCGTTTGGCCGTCGGTTTGAGGATGGTATGCGGAGGAGAACAAGAGCTTGATTCCGAGCTTGGCGCAAAGAGTTTTCCAAAAGTAACTCAAGAACTTGACGTCACGGTTGGAGACGATTGACTTTGGTACTCCATGGAGGCGCAAGATTTCCCTACAAAATAGATTTGCAATATGTGAAGCATCGTCTACTTTGTTGCAAGGAATGAAATGTGCCATTTTGGAAAATCTGTCCACAACAACAAATACGGAGTCCTTTCCATTTTGAGTTCTAGGCAAACCAAGTACAAAGTCCATGCTAATGTCTTCCCAAGGTTGATAAGGAATAGGAAGAGGCATGTAAAGACCGTGAGATTGAGCTTTTGACTTAGCTTTGCGGCATGTAGAGCATCGGGTGGTGAAACGTGAAACGTCTCGAAACATCTTTGGCCAAAAGTAGTTCTTGGAGAGCGTGGCAAAAGTCTTGTCGCGTCCAAAGTGTCCCATAAGTCCACCGCCATGAGCCTCTTGCAAAAGGAGCAAACGAAGAGAAGACTCGGGTATGCAAAGTTTGTTAGCTCTCATAAGATAACCGTCCTTAAGGTAATATTGTTCCCAAGATGTATGCGTCAAACATTTAGCATAATGATGTGCAAAAGATGGATCACTAGCATACAAATCTTTGATGTGCTCAAAACCAATAACATTCAACTCAAGTTGGGTGACAAGCGTACATATGCGTGAAAGTGCATCGGCAACTACATTTTCCTTGCCCTTAATGTACTTGATCACATATGGAAAAGATTCAATAAATTCACTCCATTTAGCATGTCGCTTGTTCAATTTAGTTTGACCTTTTAAGTACTTAAGCGTTTCATGATCGGTGTGGATGACAAACTCATGAGGTCTAAGATAATGTTCCCAAACATGTAGCACACGCACTAAAGCATACAATTCTTTGTCATACACGGGATAGTTAAGTTGAGCACCGGAGAGTTTTTCACTAAAATAAGCAATGACTCGTTTTTCTTGCATTAAAACTCCGCCAATTCCGGTACCACTTGCATCACAATGGACCTCAAAAGTTTTGTCAAAATTGGGTAAAGCAAGAATCGGAGCATGAGTAAGCAAAGACTTGAGCTCATCAAAAGCGTTTGATTGCAAAGGTCCCCAAACAAAAGGAGTATTCTTCTTACTCAAAGCATGCAAAGGAGCTGCAATAGTGCGAAAGTTTTTCACAAAGCGGCGATAAAAACCTGCAAGACCAAGGAAACTTCGCACTTGTTGCAAATTGGTGGGTTGGGGCCAAGTTTTAATTGCTTTGATCTTAGTTTCATCAACATGAACACCCTTGGAAGAGACAACGAAACCCAAGAAAACCACTTTGTCAACTCCAAAAGTGCATTTCTTCAAGTTGGCATAAAGACTTTCCTTTCGAAGCGTTTGCAAAACAAGCTTAACATGATCAAGATGCTCTTTCATGGTTTTGCTAAACACAAGAATATCATCGAAGTAAACCACAACAAAGATTCCAATCTATGGGCGAAGTACATGATGCATAAGACGCACAAAAGTTCCATGACCAACCACTCATATAGGCCAAATTTTGTTTTGAAAGCAGTTTTCCATTCATCACCCTCATGAATGCGGATTTGATAATAGCCACTTCTAAGATCAATTTTTGAGAAAAAGTTGGCTCCACTAAGTTCATCAAGCATATCATCTAAGCGAGGAATGGGATGCCTATAGCGCACGGTGATAGCATTTGTTGGTCTACAATCGGAGCACAAGCGGAATGTTCCATCGGGCTTAGGCACAAGAATAACGGGCACGGCACAAGGGCTTAAGCTTTCACGTACATGACCGTTGTCGATTAGTTGTTGTACTTGCCGTTGAATCTCCTTGGTTTCTTCGGGATTGACACGGTATGGAGCTTTGTTTGGAAGTGGCGCCCGGGATGAGGTCGATTTGATGCTCAATGCCTCAAGAGGAGGTAGACCCGAGGTAGCTCATCGGGAAAACATCTTGAAATTCCTGCAAAAGAGATTGAAACACCAAAGGTAGCTCATGAGTGGTGTTAGTTTGTGGTTCTCCATCCTTGCACACTAGGACAAAGTGCATCACACTCGATGGGTTCTCACACACTTCTCTCATCTCATGTTTGGTGGCGAATAGTATGAGGTTTTTCTCTCTAGGCGAAGAGGCGCTCAAATTTGGCTTGTGGCTCTCACTCACTTTTTGGTGGCTCACTTTCTCACTCTTCTCTTTTTGGTTGGTGGCTTGTTTGTCGGCTATCACTTGACTAGGAGACATGGGTCGTAGGACATATTCTTTGCCTTTCATCTTGAAGCTGTTGTGGTTTGTACGCCCATTGTGGTAGACACCGCGGTCGAATTGCCATGGCCGACCAAGGAGGAGGTGCAAACGGTCATTGGGACCACATCACACTCCAAAGTGTCTTCATATGCATCGATTTTGAAGGATACTTGGACCGTATGCTCAACTCGTATAGTGCCGGAGTCACTTAGCCATTGAACCTTGTATGGTTGCGGATGCTTCTTCTTGACCAATTGGAGCTTGGAGCAAAGTTCTTCGCTTGCCAAGTTGTGGCAACTACCTCCATCGATGATGACCTTGACGGATCTCCCATTGATGCCGGCCTTTGTGTGGAAGATGTGGCATCGTTGTTCTTCTTCTTGGTGATGTTGAAGTGTCAAGACTTTGGAGACAACAAGAGCGGGGCTTGTATCTTCATCACAAAAGACTTGATCATCTTCATCCTCGTTGATGCGCCGGTGCATGGCCACTTGCTCAATAGCGTCCATTTCATCTTCACTCATTGAGTCGTAGGTGCCATCGTCGTTGAGTATCATGGTGCGCTTGTTGGTGCATTCATATGACTTGTGGCCTCGGCCGCCGCAAGTAAAACACTTGAAGGAGCTTGTCTTGACGGTCTCATCGGTTGGAGTAGATGATGAAGCACGCTGCTTGGAGTTGCTTGTAGTAGGAGGAGGACGACTTGAACTTGTAGAAGTTTTCTTGTAACTTGACTTGTCGTCGTTGCTTGGAAAAGACTTGGTTGATGTCGGTTGGGGTAGTTGTTGAAGCTTGGTTGTTGGAGAGGCAGATGTCTTGGATGAGTACTTGGCGTGCTTGAAGTCATCTTGCACTTGTCGTTCCGCCTTTGTAGCTTGATGCACGAGCTCAATGAGGTTGGAGTAGGGTTGGAAATCGGTGATCTTCTTGATGGGATGGTTGAGGCCATTCAAGAATCGTGCCATTGTTTGTTCATCATCCTCTGTGACATTGGCTCGAATCATGGCAATCTCCATTTCCTTGTAGTATTCTTCAACACTCTTTGTTCCTTGCTTGAGTAGTTGGAGCTTCTTGAAGAGATCACGGTTGTAGTAGCTGGGCACAAAGCATGCTCTCATGACATCCTTCATTTGAGCCCAAGTGGTGATTGGAGGTTCACCTCTTGCTTGTCGGCGCTCAAGGACTTGTTCCCACCATATGAGCACATAGTCTTGGAACTCAAGTGATGCCATAGCGATCTTCTTTTCTTCATCATAGTTGTGCAAGCGAAAGATTTTGTCGACCTTCAATGCCCATGAGAGGTATTCTTCGGGATCATTGGTTCCATTGAACTTGGGCATTGTGAACTTGAGCTTGCCATAGCGTTGTTCTTCGTTGTGTTGAGGTCGATGTTGATGATGACGTTCTTGACGTGGAGGGTAATCATCCTCATGTTGCTCTTGGCGAGGAGGAAGTCCATGATCAACTTGCTCTTGTTGACCTTGAGGTTGAGGATGAGCTTGAGGAGCTTGACGTTGCGCACGCGGATGGTAGTTCCTTTCTTGTATTTCTTCTCGAAGTGCTTCCTCTTGATTGCGCCTTTCGCGATTGCGGTTGGCGAGAGCTCGAGTTGATGCTTGAAGGGTGCGTTCCGCCTCAAAAGCTTGTGCTTCTCGTTGTTGTTGTTGAAGACGTTGAGCCTCGGCGTCTTGTTGCTCTTGGTGTAGGCGCGCTCGTTCTTGTTCTTGTTGGTGACGAAGACGTTGTCATTCTTGAGCTTGAGCAAACGCCATTTGGCTCGATTGAGGACGAGGAACTTCTTCATCAACTTGCTCTTGGAGATTCTTGTCGTGTAGCGGGTTGCGAGATGCATGACGGTCTTGACGCGCGGCTCGATGAAGAATGTTCGATGACGGTGTACTTGTGTCGGAGAAGGAGTCGTCGGAGTGGCGACTTGAGTGGCTCCGTCTTGAGTGTGAAGATGTAGAAGTACGCCGGTTCACCAACAAGGCGCGGATCTCGTCCATTCTTGCATCATTCTCTTTCTTGTGCGCGTCGAGTTTGTTGTCGAAGTAATCGCGTACGCTTTCTCGAGAGTCGCAAGTCGGTGGAGAGGTTGTCGATGCGTTCGCTCATTGCTTGTTGCTCTTGATGGAGAGCTCGTTGCGCGCCAAAGAGTTGGCTCTTGGTGACGTAAGATGACATGTCGTCGTCTTGCTCGATGAAGAGTGGATTTGTAGAAGAACTTGGCCTATCCATCATTTCAAGCAAATTGTGAGTGGTAGAAGGAAAAGAATGAATACCAATGTACCTTTGACCGAAGTTGAAGATGAATCAAGTTCACTCAAATGCGGACAATGAAATAGCACTATTGGTACCGATCCTTGTCGATTCTCACACCTACACAAGTAAAAGCCTTTGGTGGAGCTTGGTTAGGATGGTGGCACAAAATTGATTGCAATAGTTAGCTTGACTCAAAAATGTTGAAGAAGATTCGCAAATTCGCATATGCAACAACTAGACCAAGCAAGTGGTGGTACACGGAAACACACACGCAAATAGATAAATGGGATTGTGCAAACCAAAAATGAGCCAAAATGTGGAATCCATGAAAATGCTCTTGTTGCACAATACTAGAGAGACGCTAGCACGATTGCACAATAGGCGGATACGGAGCTTGTGCACAACCTACTAGGCAAAAATGCAACGATCTCTATCCCAAGTATGCTATATGTATGGTATATCGGTGCAATGATCCAAGATGATCTTATGTGACAATCTTAATGTTGTATGATGCTATGGTTGTTGCTTATAAGCTCTTTGCTTATCTTTCCTCTTTGCTTAAAAGCTTGAGTGGCTCTTTCTCTTTTGAGCTCTTTTCTTATGCAAACTTGACGAACTAAGATAGCAATTGTGTATGCGATGACAACTTTGTGACACACAAGTTGATTCCGAGATATGCACCTCAAAGGTATGTATGATATGGTGTATGCAACTAATGTGCACAAGTCACGTTGCCGGCAATACTCAATGGCTAGTCTCGGTGGGTAAGCAACGCAAAAGATGGTATATGATGGCTATCAATGCAATTGCAAGGTATGACAAAGATGTCGTCGATGTTACCGTCCATAGCGAAGATGAGTAGCCGACCAAAGTGAGCGTTTGTTGTCGATGTCACACCGCGCCTAAATAGCCGAAACACAAGAGGACACGGAAATCTCACTCAAATTGTCGAACTCAAAATCGAATGGTAGTACGGAGGTTGATTCTTGGGGTTTGGCAAGTGGAAATGGTGGTGGATAGGGTGGGGAGGATGTATGGATGTGTGGATGGTGGTGGAGGTGGATGGTGGACTGCAGAACCAAACCCCCAAAATCTTGGGGCAAATGGAAAGGGAGGGCCCTAGGGTTTGGGGGCCAAACCCCACGTTTCCCAACTAGGCCCAAAAACCTATTTAATTTAAAAGGGCTGGCCCAAAAAGGTTTGCCGAATCCCAAAGGGGATTTATGGGGGGTTGTTTAAATCACATTTTTGGCCGGGTGAATCCCTCCATAAGGGGATCCCTTTTTAGGGATCCCCCTATCCCGGGTTTCCCCTCCAGGCCCTCTTCCGGTTTTTTGAAAACCCGCCCAATTTTCTATTTATGACTTCCCATTTTCCGGAATCCCGAAAAGGGGGGAGGGAAGAAAGGGGAGAAAAGGGGCCCTTTTTAAAAGGTTTGATTTCCCTAATAACCCCGAGTCAAATTACCAAATAAGGTAAAAACCCATTTTGGGTTTGCACCCAAATCTTTTGGGTTTTAAAAAACTTCCCAAAGGGGGGAAACGTGGAATGATTTAAAAAATCTACCCAAAATGGGTAAACCAAAACGTAACCAAATGGGGGAAAAACCCTTATTTAAAAGGTTTAAAAATTTGGAAGGTAATTAAAACATTAAGGCCCCGGGCCCAAAAAGTGCCCTTTTCCCAAAGGGGGGCCAAATTTATCCCATTTTTTTCCCCCAAAATGAACCGGGGGTTTGGGGCCAATATTTGCATTTCGCCAAAAAGATTTCCCCCCGGGAGGGGCTTCGTTGTTTTTTCCCCAAAAATTTTTTCCCCCAAAGATTTCCCCGGGGGGTCCATTTATTTTTGGGGCCGCCCCCATGAAAATTTCCCGGAAATCCCGGGTTTTTTCCAATTTAAAAAATTGGGGCCCCCACTTTCCCCTTTTCTCCTTTTTTCCCCTTTTTTTTACTTTTTTCCCTTTTTTAGACTTTGGGTTTTTGGGTTTTGTTAAAAAGGTTAAGGCCACCAGATTTTCTTGTTTTCAAAAATCAAAAAGGCGGGTTAAAATTTGAATTAAACTTTTCCCCCCCAAAAAAATATCGAGGGTCTACTTTGTTTTCCTTGGGCCCCTTTGGGGGTGTGAGGTTCAGGGGAAAATCTCCGGAAAATTTTTTTTTGGGGGTTTAACCTTTGGGTGATTCAAAATCCACCAAAAAACCCTTTTTCCCAACAAACTTTTTATTAAACTTTTTGAAATGGGCCCAAAAAGGGGTTTATTTAAGGGTTTTCCCCCCGGGAAATTTTAAAAGAAAAGGGCAAGGCAAAAACGAAACCCGAAATTTTTTTAAATTGGTTAGGGCCGGGGACCAAAATTCCCGAAGAATTTTTGGGGAAAGGAAAGGGTTGTTTGGCAAAGCCAAAAAAAAGCTTTTTTTAAAAAGTCAAATTTAAAAATGGGAAGCATTCATGGAGGGGGAAAAAATGAAAATATTGTGGGGAAAAACACAAATTTTGAAAAGGAAATCAAATTTGCAAACAAACGGTGAAAAAAATTTGATGTCATTTAAAGTTTTGAGACCCTTTTATCAAAAGCTGAATTTGGAAGGGTGGCCAAATGGATTTTGTTAAATTTAAGCAAAAAAATTTTGAAAGGAGGGAAAAGGGGAAAACGAGAGAAATATCCACAAGGAAGATCAAACAACAAAAATTTGCCCAAAGGAAAAATGGAACAAAACTCTATTCAAAAGGGGTTGACAGGGAATAAAGTGAAACAAGGAAATCCCAAAAGGGGGTGAGGGAATCCATGATAGGTTTTTCCCAAAAACTTTAAAGTTAAATAAGGGGTCCATTGGGAGGGCCCATGAAACAAAAAAATGGGTGGAAACACCCAATCCCAACCCCAAAATATGGAAGGGGTTTGTTTTGGTTTACCAAAGGGTCCGGTGTGGGCATGATGGAAATTTCGGTGCCCCTTTCCAAATAATTTTTCCCCCCCCGCCTCCCAATGTGGGGGGTCCTTAGAATCTCCTTTGGCCTTCCCCCTTGTACCCATGTAACAACCAAGAAAAGGGAAACTTTTAAGAAAGGGAGTGAAACCCATCCAAATGGCAAAATTAGGATTTAGCCCTTTTTTTTAAAGGGGAATGGGGTTCACCTTAGTCGATTGCCCCAAATGGGGTGTTGGACACGTATTGGCCTTTGCATGGGATCCGTTGTCCGTTTCGGAATGCCTTTTAAAAACCCAAATGAAAAAACATGGACCCAAACCATCAGAAAAAAACAAATGAAAGGGTTTTTTCGGAAATGGGAAAAACCTTCATTTGGGAGGGGGTAAATTTCCCAAAAAAGTGAAAGTAAATGTGTCATATAAGGAAATAAAAAAACAAAAGGGAGCGGTTATTTAAAGTATGGAAAAGGCATATTTGAAAATGCCCAAAAGGGAACAAAACCAAAAAGGAATAAAGGCTCAATTTAAACAAGGCAAAAGGCATCACAAGTAAAAGGTTTTGTTTTTTCAAAGTTTCTCCAAAAATAATAAGCATTAGGATGGTTTGCAACCTCAATAAAAACCCAAGTTTGGATATGAAAAGAAGGAAAACTAATGGAAAACCCACAAAAGCAAATGATTCAAGAATTAAATATCATGGTGGGGAGGGCATGAATTTGTATGCATCCCAACCCAAAAAGAAAGCAAATAAAAAAAGGGAAAGAAAACATGGGGTGATCAACAAATAGCAAAAGAAATCAAAGCATTTCAAGTCAAGAAAACCTGTAGGCTTAAAAAGATGCAACAATAAGGGGAAATCAAAAACAAGCATGGGTTTCAAATTGGTAAAAGGGTGCAAAAGAAATTTAAAAATTTTCATGACATGCCAAAAAAAGCAAAATGAAAAAAGCAAAAAGGGTGGAGAAAAAAAGATGAAATCTTGGGGGAAAGCCATATGTAAATAAACCCAAAATAGGGGCAAAACAATTAAAAACAAAAACAAAAAAACCCATCAAAATATATGGGGGCCCAGATAAACATAGCAATAGCAACCCGATCTCCACCAAGCATGCAAAAACACATAGGGATATCAAATGGTTCATCATGGGTAAATGCAAGGGGTCACAATTGCATGAAAAGGTTTAGAAGCAAGCATAGCATGCAAAGTGAACACGGTAAAATGAGCAAAGGTGACAAGTGGTAAATGGCCCATAGCCGTGGGAGAGCCAAGTAGAGGAGTTATGCAGAGTCCTGCGCCAAGGGACGGTGGTAAGGATAGTCCACGGATCCCAAGTCATCATTGCTCTCAAGAGCCCTGCCACAACTCTTGGGATTGAGAGGTCACAAAATATAAATGAGTACCTACACAACAAAGGCAAAGGAAAATTGTGTAAAGGTAGATGTACACATCATCCATCATGATGCGACGCGCGTGTTTGTTAGCACAAAATATCCAACGCTCAAATAAATGAGATGTGGGATATAGAAACATGTCATCCATCATGATAGGTTTGTTATTATGTATAGCATAATGGAGACTCAAATTGTGTAATGCATCATGAGAAATATCTAGAGCATTGTTATTCATGGAATGCATAAGGTGAAGAATTATGTGAATCATGCAAAGTATGGGATGAATCAAAATCTCCTAATATGTATGAGGAAACTATGGGGTCTCCTCATGAGCAAGAGTAGTAAATCCGGAGAGTGTTGACAACATCCAAAACAATGCTATTTGGGCAAGTGACTGGAGACTTTGAGAATTCCAATCTTAAAGGGATGGCAATTCATCACTGAAAAACAAAACCAATGAATATTGTCTTGATAATAAATGGGATTTATTTTAATGGGGCAGAAATTAATGTTGAATTTGGTCAATAGGGAATCTCACCATCTTGAAAGTTCAATGGATTGTCAAAAGACGTGACCAATGAATTTTCCATATATCCTTGAAGCATAATACAACAGGAATAAATGTACTCATATTCATAAAATTAAGCAAACAAAAGCACAGATGAAGCATGGAATATTGGCAATCAGGGGCAATATAAGAGCCCCATATGGGACAAGACAAACCATCCCATGTTACCTTTGGAATCGCCATTGTTAGGTGGGGAAGATTGTTCATTTCTTCATCATAACCATTGGGGTCATATTCCCATAACCATCGCCCATAATATGGCTCTCAATGGTGGGTTTGTTGTGGAACCTAGCAAAAAAAAACCCAAATAGGGGTGTGTTAAAATATGTGGCCCACATGGTTCAATACCTACTCACTAAGTGAGTTATCACCCCTTTATGTTACCCTTGTTGGGGACCATTCAAATGGGCCAACCTCACATAGGTGTGTCAACCCAGGTGGGGCTAGTGGTGGTAACCATCCTTAAAGGAAACAATGTAATTGGTGGAGTCACCATGCTCTTGTTGGTGGCCTCCCACATCATTGGGGATTAAAATTTGCCAATTTGGTAAAAATTCTCCATGTCAACTCCTATCACCTGGTAAGGGGACGGTTGCTGACCTTCTTGTTTTTTTGGGGTCCATTATGGGCACCCATATGTAGAGGAGTTTCCCATCTCCCATCTTCCTTGGGGGTTCCAAGTAATGCACCTCCAAAGGAGTCGTGGCTTGATGAAGTCGTTACCCTGGGAATAAAATTGACGCCCAAAGGCTTAAATGCGGAAACTTCTAAATGAAGGGGAGTAAGGCCTGCCTTGGTGGTGGTCCCCCTTCTTTATGTTTGAAGTTGGTTGGCGTAAGATCTTTTACTGTCATTTGGCGGAGATTTCATGATATGATGTGTGTGTGCTTGAGTTATAGATTCGTTCTCAGGCAAGGTTGTTGAGGTGCGGCCTTATGGCGTGGGACGGAACGTGATATGATGATTAATGGGACAAAGATTTGCACTTGATCTTTTCGCCCCAAGACTTGTGGCCAGGCTTTGAGGATGAGAAGGGAAGAAACTTGATCAAGGTCAATTGCTCCATTTGATCTTGTTCCCTTTAGGCAAGTTTTGTGAGATCCCCCGTTGATGACAATTCAGGGACTCCCCTCCAATCTTGATTTGGCCTTTTCATTTTTTAGATCAAATAAGCTTTAATGAGGTTCACCCGGTTGTTGGGAGCCAAGGGAATCCTTTGCCTAAAAAAGAAAATTGAAGAAAGAGAAAAGAACCAATTACCTTTTGAACAAATTAATGAACAAGTTCCTCAAATGTGGCTGTAGCCATTGGTACCAACTTGTGGTTTACACCTCACAATAAGGCTTATAGTGGACCGGAGGATAGTGGCACTTTAATCAAAATTTCTCTTTTTTTTTTCCTTCCTCAAAGGACCAATAGAAAGAATGGCAAGGAACCAACCAAGATGTAAATGGGGCCCAACCAAGGAATGACCAAAATGGGAACCCACCAAGACGTGGGAAAATAAGGAGACCTGAGATTGTCAAAGGCGGTATTAATTGTGAAACCTTAAAATCAAAGGAATTCCTACCCAAGATGCAGAATGGCCTTTTCCTTCAAGCAATAATAGAAATTTGAAACTTAGGCTGGGTAGATGAGGATTCTAACTTTGTTTTTGTTGCTTTTTTTAATGGATTATGAAATTACAAACTAAGAACTATTGGAATAACAAACTTGAGGCCAATGGATGAATGATACCAATTGATTGGTAGTTGCAATGGAAGGGTAACCACTAATGTCACAAGTAACCCCAGCAATACTCAAATGGCTATCTCGAGGGTAAGGAGCAAAGGGTAGGGGTTAACAATGAATTGAAGGAATATAAATGGGTCCCGAGGTTACCCCCGGCAATATGGGTTTGGGAATGGCCCTCCTTTAAAAAACACCCAGGAAAAAAAGCAAACTAAAATCCAAAGGCAAAGTTAAATGGGGTAGCGAAATTGGTGTTCAAGGCAATGGGGGAAATGAGGGTTACACGATGGAGTTGAATCCCCTAAGGTCAAACACCTTAGGAGACAAAGCAAATCTAACAAAAACAACAATTGGGTTGTTATGGAAAGTTGGGGGCCGTTTTGGGAATGGTGGGGTGGTTGATGAAAAGAATTGTCCCTGGCCAAAACCTTAGGAGACTTGCACAATAAACAACCCTATCAATGGGGAACAAATTTAAACGGAAGTGGTGGAATGCGGATATATGGTAGGGTAGGCAAACTTGAAATTTCGAAAATATGGGATCAAATATTTGGTTATTTTGTATAAGGAGTCAATCTTAAAAAGCTAAAGAACGAAACGGAGCGGAGAATTAGAGGAAAAAAAGATTTCAGGGTTGGGGTGGACATCCGGAGGGGTCCACTATCCGGCATGTAATTCCGGGGACATCCGGATGACCGGGTTCCAACCGTTCCTTTTCCGGGGCCCCCTGATCCGGGCTTTCCGATGTCCAAATCCGTATCCGCCAAGTAATGGGCCGGATTTGCCCTGGAACGATTTTGGGCGGAAATGTATTTTCGCAAAATTTGGGGATTTCTGGATGGAAGGTGGAAACTTGGGAATGCTAGACCACTTGAAACCAAGAAATTGGACAAAATCAAAAAACTTTCAAACCCAAATCACAAAAAATTTGGGGCATTTTTGGTATTTTCGATTTTGGACAAATCAAGCAAAAGAACAAAAACGGTGGAGGGGGTCCAAAACGTACAACTGGCCATGAACCATATGTGTTGGAACCCAATTCCTCTTTAGTTGAGGGGATCCCACGGAGAAAAACAAGCCGCGGCAGAGGGGAAACACGGAAAATGAGAGGAATCACTCCCAACAAGGAATCACAAACAAGGCTGATCTCAAATGAGATCCACGATAATGTAACTAGGTAAGGATACGGAACCGCTCACTAAGAGGAGGCCTTGAATCCACAACTTCCCAAAGGGTTTGACCGGAGGACTTCCCGACCCGGGTCTTTCCGAAGGAATCCAAGAACAGCCAAAATGATAAAAAGCAACCCTAAAGGGGAGGAGGAGGTTATTTATAAAGTGGGCCAATGGGGGTAATGGGGCAGGCACGGTGCCCAATGCAACACAAACTCCGGAGATAGATGGTTCCTTATGACCGGGTGGGCCGGAGTGGGGATCCGGATATCCCCACAGGGGGGTTCGTTTTTGATTTACCCGGATCCGGGAGGGTCCGATGTCCGGGGCAGCCGGACGGGGTGATCCGGCTTCAAAGGCCCATTTCTTCTTTCCCCCTTTTCCCCATCTTGGCCTTGGTTTGTTCTTTGGCCATTGGTTGTCCAGTGATCAATCCAGATGAGGATGCCATTCTCTTGCAAAGGACGGTTAAAGGATAATTCACCTTTTCCCGGGGGATGTCAGGTCTCATCTTAGTACCGGGGTTGGAAGAGTCGATACATATGAAGGGATGCCCGCATACAAGCTTTTTCTATCCCATACCACCTCAAACCCCCAAAATAAACCCCCTCCACTTACGGGTCAAGAAGAACATAAAGGAGGGTTCACCCATCCCGAAACCCAAACCCAAAAGAAGACATTCATACCCAAGCCCCATTAGGCGTAGGTTAAATTTCCCCATTGGCATTTACCTCTATTACAAGAGCGCACAACCTCCCAAGTGCCCTGCAATACATCAAAAATGCTAATAACAAACACCCAATGAGGCCCACGACAACGATCATACCAAGTAAATCAACAAGATCCCATGATCTTCAACAACGATTTGGCTCATTGGGAAGTTTTAACAAGAAGTCCAAATTCTACCGGGGTGGATTCAATGTTAGCACCTAAACAAAACGCCACAACTCATAAAGGAAATAAAGTGTAAGGAAAGGTGTCCGCCTTTCGATGAGATGGTGGATTTTTGGAAATCATTTACGATCCGACACGAGGGGAGGACGCCGCTTTTAGCAATCGCTAAACCAACTCCAGAGGATGAAAGCACCATCAACCCGACCAAGGGTCTATTTCCGCAGCAAACGAAGAAAAGCAAGAAACCAGACAACTGGATATTGCAATATAAGATGAAAGCTTTATTGATCAAGGTGGGTTCGACGCTTTGTCCGTCGTGAACACAAACGGCACGGTTGCACTATGGCAACTTTTGATCTAAACAAAACCGTCTAAACGGTGCCTAAGGGCTGATATATGGGGAAGAGGGGAATTTTGGGGGGGGGTCCAAACCAACCCATTCTTTTTCCCCACACATACGGACTCAAAAAATAGCCTATACTAAGTATTTGAAATTACATGGCCTGGCCCTAATAAGGTGACGACACAGAATAGCCTATGGACAATATTATGAAGTGGCATCTTGTATATTTCGTCCAAGGCTTCATGCACTTTATGGTGGCTTCAAAGTCCAAATCTCACTTTAATCCGTTTGATCCCTTTAATGCCATCAACTCCATGGTGTTCTGCCCAATGTTCATCCTTCCCAAGCTAGGCCCTTCATTTGTAAGCAAAACAAATGTATCCAAAAAATTTTTAGGCAAAAGAAACAAATACCCTAATTTAATATTAGAATTTCCAAGAAAAAAGACGTTTTAAAATGGTATTGATTTCCCTAAATGGAAGTGCCCCGAGGGCCTTTTAAAATAGGCTTCAAATCCCTTTTTAAAATGGATCCCCCAAAACGGAAAGTTTTTCATTTCTTTTTTCAACCCAAAAGGCCAAATTTTGCTTTGTTAAAATGGAAACTACCCAAAATGTCCAAACAAGTTTAAAACCAACATTTTTTACCCTTTCTCCAAAAATTTAAAGACACCCAAGCTTATTAACTTGATTTTTAAATCAATCAGGAAATCAAAATTAATTTAAATGGAAACCAAAAACAAATTCCGGGTGGAAACCAACAAATTTCAAAACCCTTATTCAAGAAGTTTAAGCAAATTCAATAACGCCCCAATTTTCTTATTATTCTTTTAAAACCCCAATTAAGCTGTTCTTTGCATCAAATTCCCATTTGGGGTACAATAGTACTAAAAAGAAATTTAGTCCCCAACTTAGCCCATAAACATCCCAAAAGTCAAGAAATTTAGTATCACGATCCAAAAAAGTATTTGGACACCATGGTTTAATAATTTCAAAAAGAACAAATCCATTAAAAAGATCATCGCTTTTATGACATGGTATAAAGTGATTTTAGAATCTATCCACGAAACAAATATGTTATCCCCCTTCTTTGTTCAGGTAAACCAAAACAAAGTCCATAGATATATCCTCCCAAGGAACACTAGGTGGGCATATAAAACCATGAGGATTGAGTCGGATTAGCTTTTTGAATGTAGTTAAAAAGCAAAAAAACGCCAACATCCCGCCTCATCTTTGGCCAAAAGAAATGTGTAGCAGTTTCCCGTCTTCACCCAAAGTGTCCCATTAGTCCTCCTCCATGCGCCCCGCAAAAAAAAAAGACAACGGAGCTATGGAATGCATAGCTTGTTAAACGAAAAAACCATCATTAAACAACTTGTTCCATGTTTCCTTTTACAATTTGCAATACATTTTAAAATGCATCATGCACATATTGATCTTTGATGGTTCCAAACCAAATATTTTAAGTCAAGTTGTGAAAGCATAGTATAGCAAGACAATGCATCAAGAATAACATTTTTTTACCCTTCTTGTGTTTAATGACATAAGGAAAGTCTCAATGAATTCAACCCATTTAGCATGTCCAATTCATTTAGCTTGACTTTTAATATGTTTCAAAGATTCATGATCAAATGTATAACAAATTTTTGGGCCATAAATAATGTTATGTTTCTAAAGTCCAACAAGAGCATATAATTTTTTCATAAGAATAATCGATAGGCCCACTCAATTTTTTAAAAGTATGCAAAGTTTTACTTGTAATAACACACCCCTAATCCAATTCCACTAGCATCACATTCAAGCTCAAAAGTCTTATTAAAATCGGAAGTTGGAGAAAGGAGCATGTGTCAACTTAGCTTAATACCTGAAGGTTTTCCGAAGGGCCCCAAACAAAAGGCACATCCTTCTTTGTAAGCTCTGAGGGTAAAGAATGGTGCTGAAATCTTCACAAAACGCCTATAGAAACCAGCGAGGCAAGGAAACCTCACTTTGGTGACCCTTTGGGCGCCAACTCAATAGCTTCAATCTTGGCTTTATCAACTTCAATTCCGTGGAGTAACAACAGCCAAGAAAAGATACTCGGTGCAAAAGGTGCACTTCCTGGTTACCAAACAAACGCACAAGAGCATTAAAAACAGACGAATGTTCCAAATGTTCTTCCAAAGATTTGCTATAAATCAAGATATCATCAAAATAAACAAACAAATCGCAATGAAAGCACGGAAACTTGCTCATTAATCTCATGAAAGTACTAGGTGCATTAGTTAACCCAAAAGGCATGACTAACCACCTATAATCCAAACTTAGTTTTAAATGTTGTTTATTCATCTCCCAATTTCATACGAATTTGATGGTATCCACTACGCAAATCAACTTTGAGAATATTTAGAGCCACCAATTCATCAAGCATATCATCTATAGGAATAGGGGACGATAACAATAGTAATATTATTGATGCCTCTACAATCAACACACATAGGACGACCATCCTTTTTCGCACTAGAATAATAGGAAAAAGACAAGGACTAAGGATTCAAATAACCTTTGTAGCCTGTGATTGACGATAATCTCCTTCCCTCCGATTGGTACGTATGGGCACGGTTGGTAATGATGCACCGGAATTAAGTCAATTTGATGCTCAATCCTAATAGGTGGTAATCCTTGGCACGCCTTGGGAAAGACCCAACTCCCAAAAATGTTAGGAAAGGGGGCAAAGAGGAAGGCACGCCCTCAAATGAAAATAATGCCTCTTTGCACAAAAAGATGAAATAGATTTGCCAAAATCTAGCTCATCAATATCGAGGAAGAAAACATGCACTTTTCAATTTAATTTCGTAAACAAAGAATGGTTTATTAAGGCCGTTCCCAAATTTTCCACAATCTGATTTTCACTCTTATTTTTCCCCTTTTTTTTATTAGCTCTATTAATATCATCTTTCAAATGGACTTTAAAAAAGAAAGTAATTTTATTTATAAAAGAAAGTTTTTTTTTATGTTTTAAAATTCCATTTTAAAAACAAGGAAAGGCTGGAAACCAATCAAATAACAAATTTAAGAATAAAAATCAATAAAAAAACCTTACCTTTCCCGGTTGGAAAATTTGGAAGGTTTGGTCTTGTGGTGGAGATATTTCCAATTTGTAGCCAAATTGGCCCCTTTTGAGGAAAGAAGTTTTCAAATCCCTTTTAAAAATTTCCCGATTTTGCCATTGGTTAACCTGCCATCAAAACAGCGAGAATAAACATTATAAAAATCTTAAAGAGAGTTTGGTTCTCTATAATCCCCCCCAGGATAAGCCATCTCTCACAACACAATCAACCCCTTTAAAACCCAATCCCAGATTTCTTTCTAAAAGTCCCTTTTTAAAACGCTAATATTTGGGCCCTTACCCGGGGAAAAACCAGGCCCAAGAGGTTCCAGTATTTTTGCCACACTGAGGTGGACCAAAGGGGGGGGAATGATGTATGTGGGTACCCAAAAAGTTAAAGGGCCCCAATCCCCCCCTTGATTTCAATTTTTAAAGAAGATGGAATAAACGAAAGGGAATTTAATTCCTTATTCAGTGGCCAATTCTTTTTCCCCCGTCGCAAGTTTATTTTCCCAAACCCTCTAATCCCTTTAATTCCCCTAATAAGAATTTTTGCAAAGCCAAGAAGAATTCACCAAATTGGTGGAAAACAGCCCAATAAGTTTTAAAGGCCCAAGTGAAAGGGAATTTTTGGAACCAAAACCATCAAAGCTAGTGGGCAAACAAAAAAGGCACCCCTCCTCTTTTGAAAATTTTTTCCCTCTTTCCCCCAATAAATATTTCAAACTATCTTCTGGTGGTTTCTTTCATTTGGGAATGGCTGTCTGCAGAGGGGGCCCAAATTGCCTTATTTGCATGGGAAATTGGTTGGTGGGGGTTTTTCATTTATCAACCCATCCTCAAATTCCACTTCTCACCCCTTTGTACCAAACGCAGAGTACCAAAGGAAAAAACAAAGAGACAAACCAGAAATTTTGTTGTGGAAAACCCGACCCCCAAATAGTCAAGGGGCAAGGTTTCCCAGAGGCAAAGGTTTGGGAAAACGCCGGCAATTTCCTTGCTAGCTTTGTTTAAACGCCTTTAACCACATTTCCGGCCCCAAACTGACCACCCTTTTCCTTCTTTTAAACTTTTTTTTTTCTTTCCCAAAAATTTTCCATCCTACCATGGTTAAAAGAAATGAAAAACCCAAGAATAGTTTTTTAAAGGGTGGGGTTTTCCAAAGGGCCTTAAATTTTACCGCCACCAAAAAGGTGGTGACCAACCCAGAAACCAAACTTCCAAAGCTTGTAGGAAAAGGGAACCGACTTTAAAGATGATGTAAGGAAGGCTTATGATTGGACAAAAGCGAATAATCTTAATGAAAGTTGAATAAAAGGGACGGGCGGGGCCAGGTAGGGGAAGACAGCCAGAACCTAAAAAATAAACCCCAGTAAACAAAAGACCTTAATTTTTTTTTTTTTTTCCCTTTTTTTTTTTTTTCAAAAAATTTTTTTAAACTAAAATTTTGGTTTTACAGGGAAAAGGGATTTTTTAACAAATTTTTAAAATGCCCTTTTAAGGGGGGTTGGTGGTTTTTTGGTGGAAAACCCCAAACCCAGAACCCCAAAATCCACAAAAAGGATCCCCAATAACAAACCCAAATCAAGAAGGGCCTTTGGTTCCCGGGATCTTTAAAATTTTTTGGGTTTTTGGCCCTTTGGTTTGGGCGGACCCTTTTTATGGGAAAATAAAAACCCATTAAAGGGGGTGTTTTTGGGAGGGGGAACCTTGGGTGGGGAACCAAACCTTAAACCCCAAACCAAAAACTTTTTTAAACCCGGGAAAAAAAGAAATTCAAAAAGAAAAAAGAAAAATTTGCAAACCATTTTGGGGAAAAGGAAAACCCAATTTTTTTGGTTTTTGCAGAAAAAAGCCCCTTTAAATTTCTTTTAAAATTAAACAAAACAAATTACCTTTGGGAAATAAGGAAATTTTGAAAAGGGTGGTTTTTGGGGGTAAAAACCATATTTGCCCCATAGGCCCCCTTTAAATTTTTTAAAACTTTAAAATTATGACAGGGAAATCCCAAATTTAAAGGGTCTATTTTTCCCCCAGGAAAAACCCAAAACCTAATTGAACCCTTTGTTTCCCCCCTTTTTTTCGTTTTCTCCCCGGGTCCTCTTTGAAAAAACCCAAAATTTTTTTAAAAATCTAATTTAAACCAAAACCCCAATTAAAGGGGTTTTAATTTAAAATTTTAAAGAATTTGTTTTTGGTTTTTTCCAAATAAACCTTTAAATTCCAAATTTACCCCTTTTAAAAAAAATACCTTTCAAAAAATTTAAAAAAAAACCCCCCCCTTTTCCCAATAAAATTAAGGGGCAAAATAAAAGCCATTTCCCAAAATTAAATTCTAAAACTTTTCAGATTATGGGGTTTTTCTCAAAATTTTTTGTAAGGGTGGGGTTTTCCATCAAAATTTGTTTGTAATTTCACCCTCCAAAAAACCCTTTTAGAAAAAAAAACCCAATTTAAAACCCATAACAAAACTTCGAACAATAGAAAAAATTGGGGAAAAATTAAAATTGGTTTTTTTAAAAAAGGGCTTAACGTATTTGTTACCAACGGGAACCCTTTGGCAACCCTAAACCCGGGAAAATTTGGGGTGGACCTTAAAGGAAAGGGGGAAAAGTAAACCCAAAAAATAAACCTACAAACAAACCCCAAAAAACCCTTTATTTTAAATCAAAAGCCAAAATGTTTTTCCCAATCCCCGGGTTTAAGGAATTTAATTCAAAAAAATCAAAATTTAAACAAAAAGAAAGGGGCCCCTATAAAATTTTGGGTTTTGAGTTTTTTGGGTCCGCCAAAAAAACTAACCGGGCCCAAAAGGAGTAAAGGAAAAAAAAATTTTTCCACTTAAAGGGGTCAAATTCCTTTTCCCTTTCCAAAAAAAATTTTTTTTTTTTTTCCTTTTTTTTTTTTAAAAATAAAAAATGAAGTTTGTAAAAGAGTTACCCCGGGAAAAAAAGGGAAGGTTGGGGTTTAATTTCAAAAAAAGGAAAGGGTTAAAAAAGGAATTTAAAAGAATTTTTGGGCAAGAAATAGGGAAAAAAAGTAAAAATGGGTAAAAACAAATCCCAATGGGTTTAAAATTTGAATATTTGACTATTAAAAGTTTTTAAAAATTTTGGCCCACAAACCTCCCACTTTTATAAATTCAAATTTTGAAAACTGGAAAAAATTAAACTTCCCAAAAGAATCAAACCAATTGAGGTTATAAAAGGGGCTTTTGAAACCCGGGTTTCTTTAAAATTTTTCCGGGAAAAAGAAAATTTAAAATTTTTTAAAAAAGGGGGAAAAGGTTTTGGGCGAAAAAAATTTTTTTAAAAAATTTAAAAAAAAATTTTTAAAACCCTTTGCAAATTTAACAAACAAACAAAAGGGAAAATTTTTGGGTAACCCATTTTTGAGGGGGAGAAAACCCCCAAAAGCGAGAATTTTTGGTTTAATCACCCATATCCTTCCCAAAAAAGCCCCCAAAGGTAAAAGGAAAATTTAAAAAAGAGGAAAAGAAACCTTTTAAAATTTCCCTATCTTCCTTGTTTTAAATTTTTCAAAATTTAATTTTTAACTTTGTGTTTAAAAAAATTTGAAAAAAACAAATAAATTTTTTTAAAAAAATTTTTTTTTTCCCAAAAATTTGGTTATTTTTTTAAACCCTCAAAAATGGGAAAAACCAAAAAAAATTTTGCTAAAAAACAAAAAAAAAATTTTCACCCAAAAACCCAATTAAAAGGTTAAATTTTTCAAAACGGAAAAAAACCCAAATTGTTTTTTAAAAACCTTAAAGGTGTCCCAAAATTTTTTCAAATTTTTGGAACAAGAAATTTCCAAATTTTTCCTTTAAAATTATTTTTAAAAATTTGAAATTTATTTATAATTACGGTACACCTTTGGGGTTTTTTTTCAAATTTAAAATCCAAAACCTTTTCCAGGGATGGGGTTTTAGTAAAAAAAAAAAATTCTTGGTAATTACGATCCAAAAAATACTCCCGCTTGCGCCGAGGCCCGGAGTACCCTCAAATTCAGCCTTAAGCAGGACTTTTGGCCCCGAAAGTCAAAGAACATCATTCGCCGTTGTTTTTCGACAAGTTTCAACCCATTGGCACTTCCTTTTGAAGGAAATTCGAGAGATTATGTTGCTTATAGACATTAGCCCCCCTGGTAGGGACAAACGTAGCTTTCTGCAGATGCTCTATGATCCGGGCAATCTCATTTGGCCGTAAATTGAAGAGCGGCTATATGCCTTATTCTTCTTGTTTTCACCGGATGGCATGTTGTAACTCATGCGCGTGAAAGCCAAGAACAAAAGGGCATTCCTGGCATCGGTCAATATATACGTGGAAACAATATCTCCACTATAGAGGACAAGAAATTTTGGGGCGTTTAGGCAAAAATCGCACGGGAAAATGAAGTACTTTCAAGGACTGCCATAGAATGGACAGATGTTCACTAAAACGGTCATAATTTTGTCATTCGGAGTCCATGTCGGACCCACAAATACTCAAACTGCTCGCGGCGAGTGTGCGTATCTAGAAAATACTCCCTGCTTACGCGAAGAGGCCCGGAGTACCCACAACTACGGCCTTAAGCAGGACTTTTGGCCCCGAAGTCAAAGAACATCATTCGTCATTGCTGTTTTTCGACAAGTTTCAACCCATTAGCACTTCCTTTGAAGGAAATTTGAGAGATTATGTTGCTTATAGACATTAGGCCCCCGGTAGGGACAAACGTATTTTCTCGCAGATGCTCTATGATCCGGCAATCTCATTTGGTCAGAATTGAAGAAAATCCAGCGGGTATATGTCTTATTCTCCTTGTTTTCGCTGGATGGCATGCTGTAACTCATGCGCGTGAAAGCCAAGAACAAAAGGGCGTTCCTGGCATCGGTCAATATATATGTGGAAACGATATCTCTTCTATAGAGGACAAGAAATTTTGGGGCACTTAGGCAAAAAGCGCACGAGAAAATGAAGTACTTTCAAGGACTGCCATAGAATGGACAAATGTTCACTAAAACGGTCATAATTTTGTCATTCGGAGTCCGTGTCGGACCCATAAGTATTCAAACTGCTCGCGGTCGAGCGCGTGAATCCAAAAAATACTCCCCGCTTGCGCCTGGAGGCCCGGAGTACCCTCAAATTCAGCCTTAAGCAGGACTTTTTGGCCCTGAAAGTTAAAGACCATCATTCGTCTCTGTTTTTCAGACAAGTTTCTGAACCCATTGGCACTTCCTTTTGAAGGAAATTTGAGAGATTATGTTGCTTATAGACATTAGCCCCCCTGGTAGGGACAAACGTACCTTTTTGCAGATGCTCTATGATCCGGGCAATCTCATTTGGCCATAAATTGAAGAAAATCCAGCGGCTATATGCCTTATTCTCCTTGTTTTCGCCGGATGGCATGCTGTAACTCATGCGCGTGAATGCAAGAAACAAAAGGGCATTCCTGGCATAGGTCAATATATATGTGGAAACGATATCTCCACTATAGAGGACAAGAAATTTTGGGGCGGTTAGGCAAAAAGTGCATGGGAAAATGAAGTACTTTCAAGGACTACCTTAGAATGGACAGATGCTCACTAACACGGTCATAATTTTGTCATTCGGAGTCCATGTCGGACCCACAAATACGCAAACTGCTCGCGGCGAGTGGGCGAATCTAGAAAATACTCCCCGCTTGCACCAAGAGGCCCGGAGTACCCACAAATACGGCCTTAAGCAGGACTTTTTGGCCCTGGAAGTCAAAGAACATCATTCGTTCTGTTTTTCAGACAAGTTTCTGAACCCATTGGCACTTCCTTTTGAAGGAAATTTGAGAGATTATGTTGCTTATTGACATTAGCCCTCCGGTAGGGACAAACGTATCTTCTCGCAGATGCACTATGATCCGAGCAATCTCATTTGGTCAGAATTGAAGAAAATCGTATGCTATATGCCTTATTCTCCTTGTTTTCACGGATGGCATATCAGAACTCATGCGCGTGAAAGCCAAGAACAAAAGGGCATTCCTGGCATCGGTCAATATATATGTGGAAACGATATCTCCTCTATAGAGGACAAGAAATTTTGGGGCACTTAGGCAGAAAGCGCACGGGAAAATGAAGTACTTTCAAGGACTGCCATAGAACGAACAGATGTTCACTAAAACGGTCACAATTTTGTCATTCGGAGTCCGTGTCGGACCCATAAGTATTCAAACTGCTTGCGGCGAGCGCGTGAATCCAAAAAATACTCCCCGCTAGCGCCTGGAGGCCCAGAGTACCCTCAAATTCAGCCATAAGCAGGAATTTTTGGCCCTGAAAGTCAAAGAACATCATTCGTCGTTGTTTTTCATACAAGTTTCTGAACCCATTGGCACTTCCTTTTGAAGGAAATTTGAGAGATTATGTTGCTTATAGACATTAGCCCCCCTGGTAGGCACAAACGTACCTTTCTGCAGATGCTCTATGATTCGGGCAATCTCATTTGGCCGTAAATTGAAGAAAATCCAGCGGCTATATGCCTTATTCTCCTTGTTTTCGCCGCATGGCGTGCTGTAACTCATGCGCGTGAATGCCAACAATAAAAGGGCATTCCTGGCATCGGTCAATATATATGTGGAAACGGTATCTCCACTATAGAGGACAAGAAATTTTGGGGCGGTTAGGCAAAATGCGCACGGGAAAATGAAGTACTTTCAAGGACTGCCTTAGAATGGACAGATGTTCACTAAAACGGTCATAATTTTGTCAGTCGGAGTCCATGTCGGACCCACAAATACTCAAACTGCTCACATGAAAAAGCGAATCTAGAAAATACTCGCTTGCCTAAGAGGCCCGGAGTACCCACAAATACGGCCTTAAGCAGGAGTTTTTGGCCCTGGAAGTCAAAGAACATCATTCGTCGCTGTTTTTCAGACAAGTTTCTGAACCCATTGGCACTTCCTTTTGAAGGAAATTTGAGAGATTATGTTGCTTATAGACATTAGCCCCTCGGTAGGGACAAACGATTTTCTGCAGATGCTCTATGATCCGAGCAATCTCATTTGGCCAGAATTGAAGAAAATCCAGCGCTATATCCCTTATTCTCCTTGTTTTCGCCGGATGGCATGCTGTAACTCATGCGCGTGAAAGCCAAGAACAAAAGGGCATTCCTGGCATCGGTCAATATATATGTGGAAACGATATCTCCCCTATAGAGGACAAGAAATTTTGGGGCACTTAGGCAAAAAGCACATGAGAAAATGAAGTACTTTCAAGGACTGCCATAGAATGGACAGATGTTCACTAAAACGGCCATAATTTTGTCATTCGGAGTCCGTGTCGGACCCAATAGTATTCAAACTACTTGCGACGAGCGCGTGAATCCAAAAAATACTCCCCGCTTGCGCCTGGAGGCCCGGAGTACCCCCAAATTCAGCCATAAGCAGGAATTTTTGGCCCTGAAAGTCAAAGAACATCATTCGTCGTTGTTTTCCAGACAAGTTTCTGAACCCATTGGCACTTCCTTTTGAAGGAAATTTGAGAGATTATGTTGCTTATAGACATTAGCCCCCTGGTAGGGAAAAACGTACCTTTCTGCAGATGCTCTATGATTCGGGCAATCTTATTTGGCCGTAAATTGAAGAAAATCGAGCGGCTATATGCCTTATTCTCCTTGTTTTCACGGATGGCATGTCAGAACTCATGCGCGTGAATGCCAAGAACAAAAGGGCATTCCCGCATCGGTCAATATATATGTGGAAACGATATTCCACTATGGAGGACAAGAAATTTTGGGGTTAGGCAAAAGCGCGACGGAAAATGAAGTACTTTCAAGGACCGCCTTAGAATGGATAGATGTTCACTAAAACGGTCATAATTTTGTCATTCGAAGTCCATGTCGGACCCACAAATACTCAAACTGCTCGCGGCGAGTGTGCGAATCTAGAAAATACTCCCCGCTTGCGCCAAGAGGCCCGGAGTACCCACAAATACGGCCTTAAGCGGGAGTTTTTGGCCTTGGAAGTCAAAGAACATCATTCGTCGCTGTTTTTCAGACAAGTTTCTGAACCCATTGGCACTTCCTTTTGAAGGAAATTTGAGAGATTATGTTGCTTATAGACATTAGCCCCCCTGGTAGGGACAAACGATCTTCTGCAGATGCTCTATGATCCGGCAATCTCATTTGGTCAGAATTGAAGAAAATCCAGCGACTATATCCCTTATTCTCCTTGTTTTCGCCGGATGGCATGCTGTAAGTCATGCGCGTGAAAGCCAAGAACAAAAGGGCATTCCTGGCATCGGTCAATATATATGTGGAAACGATATCTCCCCTATAGAGGACAAGAAATTTTGGGGCACTTAGGCAAAAAGCACACGAGAAAATGAAGTACTTTCAAGGACTGCCATAGAATGGACAGATGTTCACTAAAACGGTCATAATTTTGTCATTCGGAGTCCGTGTCGGACCCAATAGTATTCAAACTACTTATGCATTTGCGTGAATCCAAAAATACTCCGCTTGCCGAGGCCCGAGTACCCCAAATTCAGCCATAAGCAGAATTTTGGCCCCGAAAGTCAAAGAACATCATTCGTCGTTGTTTTCCGCACAAGTTTCAACCCATTGGCACTTCCTTTTGAAGGAAATTTGAGAGATTATGTTGCTTATAGACATTAGCCCCCTGGTAGGGAAAAACGTACCTTTCTGCAGATGCTCTATGATTCGGGCAATCTTATTTGGCCGTAAATTGAAGAAAATCGAGCGGCTATATGCCTTATTCTCCTTGTTTTCGCCGGATGGCATGCTGTAACTCATGCGCGTGAATGCCAAGAACAAAAGGGCATTCCTGGCATCGGTCAATATATATGTGGAAACGATATCTCCACTATGGAGGACAAGAAATTTTGGGGCGGTTAGGCAAAAAGCGCACGGGAAAATGAAGTACTTTCAAGGACTGCCTTAGAATGGATAGATGTTCACTAAAACGGTCATAATTTTGTCATTCGGAGTCCATGTCGGACCCACAAATACTTAAACTGCTCGCGGCGAGTGTGCGAATCTAGAAAATACTCCCCGCTTGCGCCAAGAGGCTCGGAGTACCCACAAATACGGCCTTAAGCAGGAGTTTTTGGCCCTGGAAGTCAAAGAACATCATTCGTCGCTGTTTTTCAGACAAGTTTCTGAACCCATTGGCACTTCCTTTTGAAGTAAATTTGAGAGATTATGTTGCTTATAGACATTAGCCCCCCTGGTAGGGACAAACGTATCTTTCTGCAGATGCTCTATGATCCGAGCAATCTCATTTGGCCGTAAATTGAAGAAAATCCAGCGGCTATATCCCTTATTCTCCTTGTTTTCGCCGGATGGCATGCAGTAACTCATGCGCGTGAAAGCCTAGAACAAAAGGGCATTCCTGGCATCGGTCAATATATATGTGGAAACGATATCTCCTCTATAGAGGACAAGAAATTTTGGGGCACTTATGCAAAAAGCGCATGAGAAAATGAAGTACTTTCAGGGACTGCCATAGAATGGACAGATGTTCACTAAAACGGCCATAATTTTGTCATTCGGAGTCCGTGTCGGACCCATAAGTATTCAAACTGCTTGCGCCGAGCGCGTGAATCCAAAAAATACTCCCGCTATACCGAGGCCCGGAGTACCCCCAAATTCAGCCATAAGCAGGAATTTTGGCCCCGAAAGTCAAAGAACATCATTCGTCATTGTTTTTCGACAAGTTTCAACCCATTGGCACTTCCTTTTGAAGGAAATTTGAGAGATTATGTTGCTTATAGACATTAGCCCTCGGTAGGGACAAACGTATTTTCTCGCAGATGCTCTATGATCCGGCAATCTCATTTGGCCGTATATTGAAGAAAATCCAGCGCTATATGCCTTATTCTCCTTGTTTTCACGGATGGCATGTCAGAATCTCATGCGCGCGGAATGCCAAGAACAAAAGGGCATTCCCGGCATCGGTCAATATATATGTGGAAATGATATTCCACTATAGAGGACAAGAAATATTGGGGCGGTTAGGCAAAAAGCGATGGGAAAATGAAGTACTTTCAAGGACCGCCATAGAATGGACAGATGTTCACTAAAACGCCATAATTTTGTCATTCAAGTCCATGTCGGACCCACAAATACTCAAACTGCTCCAAGTGCTGCAAGCGAATCTAGAAAATACTCGCTATGCCTAAGAGGCCCGGAGTACCCACAACACGGCCTTAAGCAGGAGTTTTTGGCCCTGGAAGTCAAAGAACATCATTCGTCGCTGTTTTTCAGACAAGTTTCTGAACCCATTGGCACTTCCTTTTGAAGGAAATTTGAGAGATTATGTTGCTTATAGACATTAGCCCCCCTGGTAGGGAAAACGTATCTTTGTGCAGATGCTCTATGATCCGAGCAATCTCATTTGGCCGTAAATTGTAGAAAATCCAGCGGTTATATGCCTTATTCTCCTTGTTTTCGCCGAATGGCATGCTGTAACTCATGCGCGTGAAAGCCAAGAACAAAAGGGCATTCCTGGCATCGGTCAATATATATGTCGAAACGATATCTCCTCTATAGAGGACAAGAAATTTTGGGGCACTTAGGTAAAAAGCGCACGAGAAAATGAAGTACTTTCAAGGACTGCCATAGAATGGACAGATGTTCACTAAAACGGTCATAATTTTGTCATTCGGAGTCCGTGTCGGACCCATAAGTATTCAAACTGCTTATGGCGAGCGCAAGTGAATCCAAAAATACTCCCGCTTATACCGAGGCCCGGAGTACCCTCAAATTCAGCCTTAAGCAGAATTTTGGCCCCGAAAGTCAAAGAACATCATTCGTCGTTGTTTTTCTGACAAGTTTCAACCCATTGGCACTTCCTTTTGAAGGAAATTTGAGAGATTATGTTGCTTATAGACATTAGCCCCCGGTAGGGACAAACGTATTTTCTCGCAGATGCTCTATGATCCGGCAATCTCATTTGGTCAGAATTGAAGAAAATCCAGCGCTATATGCCTTATTCTCCTTGTTTTCACGGATGGCATGTCAGAACTCATGCGCGTGAATGCCAAGAACAAAAGGGCATTCCTGGCATCGGTCAATATATATGTGGAAACGATATCTCCACTATAGAGGACAAGAAATTTTGGGGCGGTTAGGCAAAAAGCGCACGGGAAAATGAAGTACTTTCAAGGACTGCCATAGAATGGACAGATGTTCACTAAAACGGTCATAATTTTGTCATTCGAAGTCCATGTCGGACCCACAAATACTCAAACTGCTCGAGACGAGTGTGTGAATCTAGAAAATACTCCCCGCTTGCGCCAAGAGGCCCGGAGTACCCACAAATACGGCCTTAAGCAGGAGTTTTTGGCCCTGGAAGTCAAAGAACATCATTCGTCGCTGTTTTTCAGACAAGCTTCTGAACCCATTGGCACTTCCTTTTGAAGGAAATTTGAGAGATTATGTTGCTTATAGACATTAGCCCCCCTGGTAGGGACAAACGTATCTTTCTGCAGATGCTCTATGATCAGAGCAATCTCATTTGGCCGTAAATTGAAGAAAATCCAGCAGCTATATGCCTTATTCTCCTTGTTTTCACCGGATGGCATGTTGTAACTCATGCGCGTGAAAGCCAAGAACAAAAGGGCATTCCTGGCATCGGTCAATATATATGTGGAAACGATATCTCCTCTATAGAGGACAAGAAATTTGGGGGCACTTAGGCAAAAATCGCACGAGAAAATGAAGTACTTTCAAGGACTGCCATAGAATGGACAGATGTTCACTAAAACGGTCATAATTTTGTCATTCAGAGTCCGTGTCGGACCCATAAGTATTCAAACTGCTTGCGGCGAGCGCGTGAATCCAAAAAATACTCCCCGCTTGCGCCTAGAGGCCCGGAGTACCCTCAAATTCAGCCTTAAGCAGGAATTTTTGGCCCTGAAAGTCAAAGAATATCAGTCGTCGCTGTTTTTTAGACAAGTTTCTGAACCCATTGGCACTTCCTTTTGAAGCAAATTTGAGAGATTATGTTGCCTATAGACATTAGCCCCCCATGGTAGGGACAAACGTACCTTTCTGCAGATGCTCTATGATCCGGGCAATCTCATTTGGCCGTAAATTGAAGAAAATCCAGCGGCTATATGCCTTATTCTCCTTGTTTTCGCCGGATGGTATGTTGTAACTCATGCGCGTGAATGGCAAGAACAAAAGGGCATTCCTGGCATCGGTCAATATATATGTGGAAACGATATCTCCACTATAGAGGACAAGAAATTTTGGGGCGGTTAGGCAAAAAGCGCACGGGAAAATGAAGTACTTTCAAGGACTGCCATAGAATGGACAGATGTTCACTAAAACGGTCATAATTTTGTCATTCGAAGTCCATGTCGGACCCACAAATACTCAAACTGCTCGAGGCGAGTGTGTGAATCTAGAAAATACTCCCTGCTTGCGCCAAGAGGCCCGGAGTACCCACAAATACGGCCTTAAGCAGGAGTTTTTGGCCCTGGAAGTCAAAGAACATCATTCATCGCTGTTTTTCAGACAAGTTTCTGAACCCATTGCCACTTCCTTTTGAAGGAAATTTGAGAGATTATGTTGCTTATAGACATTAGCCCCCCTGGTAGGGACAAAGGTATCTTTCTGCAGATGCTTTATGATCCGAACAATCTCATTTGGCCGTAAATTGAAGAAAATCCAGCGGCTATATGCCTTATTCTCCTTGTTTTCGCCGGATGTGATGAGGACATCAATACCATTGTTACACCCACAGCCCCTACTGTTACATATACGGGACCAATTACTAGAGCTCACGCACGCTAATTAAATTACAAGGTACTTTCGTTTCTTGGTAATGATTCTAATGTTCATGAGAATATGATGCTGCCTAAATTGGATACATTTGTTTTGCTTACAAATGAAGGGCCTAGCTTGGAGAAAGATGAACATTGGAGCAAGAACACACATGGAGTTGATGGCATGCTAAGGGATCAAGAACGGAGTTACAAGTGATGATTTCAGTGACTTTGAAGCCACCATAAGGAGTGCATGAAGCCTTGGACGAAATATACAAGATGCCACTTCATAATATTCGCCCATAGGCTATCTAGGTGTCACACACCTTATTATTGGGCCAGGCCCATGTAATTTCGAAATACATTAGTATAGGCTATTTTAGAGTCCAGATATGTGGGGAAACAAGAGATAGGGTTAGTTTCGACCCTCCACCAAGGGCCACGAAATTCACCCCTCTTCCTCCATATATACAGCCCTTAGGGCACCGCTTAGACTTGGGTTTTGTTTAGATTAAAAGTTCGCCATAGCTGCAACTTCGCTGCATTTCGCTTGTGTTCAACGACTGCATAAAGGCGCCACAGTAACCCCACCTTGATCAATAAAGCTTTCATCTTATATTCGCAATATCCAGATTGCAATCTCAGCTTTCTTGCTTGTTCTTCGCTTGCTCGCAGAAATAGACCTCGTGGTCGTTGATCGTGTTCGCGCGGGTCAATAACCTCTCGGAGTTGGTTTAGCGACATATATGCGCGACGCCCTCGCACGCCGTAGTCGGATCGCCAAAGTCGACTTCCACCAAAGCGAAATCCACCATCTCATCGAAAGACGGACACCTTTGCCTCTATCAAGTGGTATCGATTTCCGTGTTGCTCGGTGAGATTTTACAGCCGTAGTTTAGATCGAGTCTGTTCTTCATACCTACAAGTCCACGAAAAAGCCAAAAAAATTAGGTTAGGTCATCATATCCGAACCAATCTGAGCCTTTGCATAATCTTTTCAGATTTGCGTTGTTGAATTTGCGCGTTGCATCGCCGTGTCTAGTTGCTGGTCTTAGAGTCTAGTCTTTAGAGTTTCGAGTTCGGTCATAAGTTGTCACGCCGCCATCACCATCATCATCGCCTCGCCATCTACCACCACCGCTTATCCGCCACCGCTCAATCCGTATCCATATACCACCACCGCTGCCATATACCACCACCGCTGCTATATACCACCACCATATATCCACCACCAATCCGAGTTCCTTGCATATTAGATTTGTTTCGGGATCCATCTAAATTCGATTCGTGTTTCCTTGTCCGAGTAGGTTTCGATTCCAACAATCTTTTGTCGTCCGAGAAGAGGTTGGTTTCAAAAAAAAGAGTCCGAAACCACCTCCGCTTAGGCCCAAAATTTTCCAAAACGCACGGACAAAAAAATTTCGCTATCCTATTTTTAGGTGTTTCTAAGCGATTGAGACAACAATATTATAGAAAGTTTTTTTGACCCGCTTCAGCTTTTTGGGTCCAGCAATAAAAAAAAAATTTTGGTCGAAAAATTTCGTGCCCATCCTATCAGTTTGACTGGGAAGAGTTTTGAGACACTCGCCATTATAGTGATTTTTCGCAAAAAAAGAGCAGCAAAAAAAAAGCAGCGCAAAAAAAAAAGAGCTAATTTTTTTTCAGGTGTGCTTTTCCTTGTTTACGTGCAGTAGCCGTGATTTTGTTAGTGTTCTAGGTTCGCCTCTAGCACGGTTCAGCCTAGGACCAAAGACAAGACTGCTGCTGAGCGCTTATTCAACTTTGCATCTCTCGATTTGATTATTGTCAATTTTTTTTGCTACCATATTATAAGCCTTCCCAGCTCCACATACATCTACCTCGTGCATTTGATTCTCCCCGTAATCGCTATAGCCAAGCTTTGAGAGTTTTGACTACAACGGTTGCCGATCACCGCCGCTGGGTAAGAACTGGTAAGAATTTGAGATTTGCTTGACGGATTTGTGACTGCCCACCACACCACCACCACCACTTCCTAGTAGTCTCAGAGGATCATATTCTTGTGTGTTTCTATTGTCGCTAACCATGGCAGGATCACAAGCGATGAGACTGATTGGGAGAACCCGACGAACAAACAACTACATGATAAGTTTCAAAAATGATGATTGGACAGTGCAAGATGTGCTAAACAGATTTGACGAGGCCATGGAGAAGATAGATGGCATTGAGAAGACGCTTGAAACAAAGCTTGATAGCAAGTTTGATGAATTGCTCGCTGCTTCCACAACCACCGCCGCTGCACCTATCGCACCTATGCAACGACAACAACTACGCCTTTCCGAATCAAGATGGACGAGCTCAACAGGTTCCTATTGAGCCAGACAAAATTCTCGTTCCGCTGCCATCGCTGTTGGTGCTTCTTTGGCTCCTCGCCATCGCTGCAAATTGGTACCGACAAGGATGATTATGTGGGAGATTACGAGGATGAGGTTGATCAACATCGAACTACGTGCAACCACCAAAGACCACAACCACCGTGTCGCCCACATGCAAATAATGGCAATGTTAGGGCTCCCCTCAGTACGAGATCATGACCATCTCCCTAAACTTAAATTGAATATTCCACCATTTGAGGGTAGATATGTTCCTCGATATATATCTTACTTGGGAGTTAGAAACTGAACAACGATTTACATGTTTACAATATCCCGAGGAGAGACGTGTTCTCGCCGCTGCTTTGTGCTTTCACTAGCTTTGCATGTGTTTGGTGGTCTCAACATTGTAGATTATATCCTGCTCCAGCTACTTGGGCTGCTTTGAAAACTGCTATGCGTGCTCAAGGTTCCACCATATTATCAACGTGAATTACTTCAAAATTGCAGCGCTTAAGACAAGGAAAAAATTCAGAAGAATATTATCGTGAATTACAAACCGCTTGATTAGATGTGGTATTGTTGATGAGAATGAAGCTATGCTTGCACATTTTCCGGTGGATTAAATAGAGAGATTCGCACCATTCTAGACTATAAGGATTATAATAATATCACTCGCTTATTCCATCTTGCTTGTAAAGCTGAACGTGAAGTGCAGGATCGACAGCATTGGCGCAGCACTAACTTTTCTCGCAAGTCGACCTTCATCATGGACACCACGCATCATCTACTTCCACCGCACCATCACCTCCTTCAGTGCCACCTCCAACCGTGATACAAGAAAGCGTGCACAACCACCACTATCTCGCCAAGAGCACACCGCCGGGCTCTGCACAGAGCTCTTCTTCTTCCATGGCGCCAACAGGCACACAAGTGATATTATTTGTCGTCATTGTAAGGGAAGAGGACATTTTATGAGAGAATGCAAATCTCAGCTTGTGATGATTATCGAGGATGGTGGGTATGAGTCCGCTTAGTGACTATGATGAGGAGACTTTGGCTCTTATTACACATGAGGAACACGGTGGAGATGATTCTGATCATGAGACACAATACATGGCTGTCAAGATGCCGACAGTATGAATGTTTAGTTGCTCAACGTGTTTTGAGTGTGCAGGTTACACAAGTCGAGCAAAATCAGAGGCATAATTTGTTCCATACAAAGGAGTTGTGAAGGAACGTTCTATTCAAGGCCATCATAGATGGAGGAGCTGCAACAACTTGGCTAGCATGGAGATGGTGGAGAAGCTATCTCTCACCACAAGACCACATCCACATCCTTACTACATCCAATGGTTCAACAACAAATGCAAGGTTAAGGTAACACGATCGCTCGTGTGCATTTTAGTATATCTACATATGCTGATTATGTTGATTGTGATGTGGTACCTATGCAAGCATGTTCCTTATTACTTGGTAGACCATGGCAATTTGATAAAATTTCATACACCATGGTAGAAACAATCAAGATACTCTTGTTCATAAGGATAAAAATATTACTTTGCTTCCTATGACTCTCGAGTCCATTTTGAAAGATGATATTAATAGAGCTAATAAAGCAAAACAGAGAAAAATAAGAGTGAAAATCAGATTGTGGCAAAAGAATTTGAGCAACATATGAAGCCTAATAGTAAACCATCTAGTGTTGCTTCAATTTAAATTGAAAAGTGCATGTTTACTTGCCACCAAATCTGATATTGATGAGCTAGATTTTAGCAAATCTGTTTGCTATGCTTTTGTGTGCAAAGAGGCATTATTTTCATTCGAGGACGGTTTTCCTCTTTGCCTTCGCTGTCACTAACATTTTGCAGAGTTCACCGACGCCTTTCCACAAGACGCAAGCCACCGGATTACCGCCTATTCGAGGGATTGAGCATCAATTGACTTAATTCCCGTGCTTCATTACCAAACCGTGCACCATACCGCATCAATCCAGAGGAGACGAAGGAGATTATGCGCCAAGTACAAGAGCTTCTCGACAAAGGTTATATACGCCAATCCCTTAGTCCTTGTGCTGTTCCTATTATTCTAGTGCCGAAAAAGGATGGTACATCGCGTGTGTGTTGATTGTAGAGGCATTAATAATATTACTATTCGTTATCGCCATCCTATTCCTAGGCTAGATGATATGCTTGATGAATTGAGTGGCTCTACAATATTCTCCAAAGTTGATTTGCGAGTGGGTACCATCAAATTCGTATGAAATTGGGGATGAATGGAAAACAACATTTAAAACTAAGTTTGGATTATATGAGTGGTTAGTCATGCCTTTTGGGTTAACTAATGCACCTAGTACTTTCATGAGATTAATGAACGAAGTTTTACGTGCTTTCATTGGAGGATTTGTGGTAGTTTACTTTGATGACATATTGATTTATAGCAAATCTTTGGAGGAACATTTGGAACATTTACGTGTTGTTTTTATTGCTCTACGTGATGCACGCTTGTTTGGTAACCTTGGGAAGTGCACCTTTGCACCGAATCGAGTGTCTTTTCTTGGCTATTTTGTTACTCCACAGGAATTGAAGTTGATAAAGCCAAGATTGAAGCTATTGAGAGTTGGCCATAGCCCAAAACGGTCACACAAGTGAGGAGTTTTCTTGGCCTCGCTGGATTCTATAGGCGCTTTTGTGAGAGATTTCAGCACCATTGTCGCACCTCTCAATGAGCTTACAAAGAAGGATGTGCCTTTTGTTTGGGGTACCGCACAGAAGAAGCCTTCACGGTGTTGAAACATAAGTTGACACATGCCCTTTACTCCAACTTCCTGATTTTAATAAGACTTTTGAGCTTGAATGTGATGCTAGTGGAATTGGATTAGAGGTGTGTTATTACAAGATGGCAAACCTGTTGCATACTTTTCTCAAAAAATTGAGTGGGCCTAGTCTGAATTATTCTACTTATGATAAAGAATTATATGCTCTTGTTCGACTTTAGAAACATGGCAACATTATTTATGGCCCAAAGAATTTGTTATACATTCTGATCATGAATCTTTGAAACATATTAAAAGTCAAGCTAAACTGAATCGTAGACATGCTAAATGGGTTGAATTCATTGAGACTTTCCTTATGTCATTAAACACAAGAAGGGTAAAGAAAATGTTATTGTCGATGCATTGTCTCGTCGCTATACTATGCTTTCACAACTTGACTTCAAAATATTTGGTTTGGAGACCATCAAAGATCAATATGTGCATGATGCTGATTTTAAAGATGTATTGCAGAATTGTAAAGAAGGAAGAACATGGAACAAGTTTGTCGTTAATGATGGATTTGTGTTCCGTGCTAACAAGCTATGCATTCCAGCTAGCTCCGCTCGTCTTTTTGTTGTTGCAGGAGGCGATGGAGGAGGACTAATGGGACACTTTGGAGTGAAGAAGATGGAGGACGATTTGCTACACATTTCTTTTGGCCAAAGATGAGACGGATGTTGAGCGCTTTATTGTTCGCTGCACTACATGTCAAAAAGCTAAGTCACGACTCAATCCTCATGGTTTATATATGCCTTTGCTGCACTCTAGTGTTCCTTGGGAGGATATATCTATGGACTTTGTTTTAGGTTTACCAAGAACAAAGAAGGAGGGATAGCATATTTGTTGTCGGATAGATTCTCTAAAATGGCACACTTTATACCATGTCATAAAAGCGATGATGTCGTTAATGTTGCTGATTTGTTCTTTCGTGAAATTATTCGCTTGCATGGTGTGCCAAATACTATTGTTTCAGATCGTGATACTAAATTTCTTAGCCACTTTTGGAGATGTTTATGGGCTAAGTTGGGGACTAAACTGCTTTTTAGTACTACTTGTCACCCCCAAACCGATGGACAAACCAAGTAGTCAATAGAACATTGTCTACTATGCTTAGGGCTGTTCTAAAGAATAATAAGAAAATGTGGGAGGAATGCTTGCCTCATATTGAATTTGCTTATAATCGCTCATTGCATTCTACTACTAAGATGTGCCCTTTTGAAGTTGTGTATGGTTTCCTACCGTGCACCTATTGATTTGTCGCTTCTTCCATCTTCAAGAAGGTTAATTTTGATGCTAAAGAACGTGCTGAATTGATTTTAAAATGCATTAGTTAACTAAGGAAAACATTGAGCGTATGAATGCTAAATATAAACTTGCTGGAGATAAGGGTAGAAAACATGTTGTGTTTGCACCGAGATCTTGTTTGGTTACATTTATGTAAGGATAGATTTCGATTTGCGCAAATCAAAACTAATGCCACGTGCTGCTGGTCCCTTTAAGGTGTTGGAGAAAATAAATGATAATGCATATAAACTTGAGCTGCCTGCAGATTTTGGGGTTAGTCCCACTTTTAACATTGCAGATTTGAAGCCTTATTTGATAGAGGCGAGGGTGTCCCGATCTTTCGATGAGATGATAACTATCGATTTGGTAGAGACGACTTTGACGATCTGACTACAAACGTGCACGACGTTGCGCCTTAGCAATCGCTAAACCAACTCCGAGAGGTTATTGACCACGCCGGAGCACAATCAACCTGACCACGAAGGTCTATTCCTGCAAGCAATCGAAGAACAAGCAAGAATATGATAAAAGCAATATGAATATTGCGGTATGTATGAAGTATTGATAAAGGTGGGGATCCGTGAAGCGTCTTGGTTTGGTCGTTGGACACAAACGGCACACGGTTGCAATGGCTAACTTTTAACTAAACAAATCCCAAAGTCTAAACGGTGCCCTAAGGGCTGTATATATGGAGGAAGAGGGGTGAATTTCGTGGCCCTTGGTGGAGGGGTCCAAACTAACCCTATCTCTTGTTTCCCCACACATACGGACTCTAAAATAGCCTATACTAATGTATTTCGAAATTACATGGGCCTGGCCCAATAATAAGGTGACGCGAAGACCTAGAATAGCCTCCGACGAAATTTATGAAGTGGCATCTTGTATATTTTGTCCAAGGCTTCATGTACTCATTATGGTGGCTTCAAAGTCCCGAAATCATCACTTGTAACTCCATTCTTGTCCTTGCGCATGCCATCATCTCCATGCTTGTTCTTGCTCCAATGTTCATCCTTCTCCAAGCTAGGCCCTTCATTTGTAAGCAAAACAAATGTATCCAATTTAGGCAAGATCATATTCTCATGAACATTAGAATCATTACCAAGAAACGAAAGTACCGGTAATTTAGTTGGCGGCGCGAGCTCTAGTAATTGGTCTAGTATGTATAGCAAATAGGGCTGTGGGTGTAACAATGGTATTGATGTCCTCATCATCCTCCCTTGTTGAAATGAAGTCGCCCTCGACGGAAGTTCATCTTCCTCACCCAAATATGGCTTCAAATCTGCAATGTTAAAAGTGGACTAACCCCAAAATCTGCAGGCAGCTCAAGTTTATATGCATTATCATTCACTTTCTCCAACACCTTAAAGGACCAAAGAAGACGTGGCATTAGCTTTGATTTGCGCAAATCAGAAATCTATCCTTACGCAAATGTAACCAAACAAGATCTCCAGTGCAAAGACAACATGTTTTCTACCCTTATCTCCAAAGAAGTTTATATTTAGCATTCATACGCCAATGTTTTCCTTAGTTAACTCATGCATTTTTAAAATCAATTCAGCACGCTTTTTAGCATCAAAATTAACCTTCTCCAAGATGGAAGAGGCAACAAATCAATAGGTGCACGAGGTAGGAAACCATACACAACTTCAAAAGGGCACATCTTAGTAGTAGAATGCAATGAATGATTATAAGCAAATTCAATATGAGGCAAGCATTCCTCCCACATTTTCTTATTTTTCTTTAGAACAGCCCTAAGCATAGTAGACAATGTTCTATTGACTACTTCAGTTTGTCCATCGCTTTGGGGGTGACAAGTAGTACTAAAAAGCAGCTTAGTCCCCAACTTAGCCCATAAACATCTCCAAAAGTGGCTAAGAAATTTAGTATCACGATCTGAAACAATAGTATTTGGCACACCATGCAAGCAAATAATTTCACGAAAGAACAAATCAGCAACATTGACAAAGATCATCGCTTTTATGACATGGTATAAAGTGTGCCATTTTCGAGAATCTATCCACGACAACAAATATGCTATCCTCCCTTCTTTGTTCTAGGTAAACCTAAAACAAAGTCCATAGATATATCCTCCCAAGGAACACTAGGTACAGCAAAGGCATATATAAACCATGAGGATTGAGTCGTGACTTAGCTTTTTGAATGTAGTGCAATGAGCAATAAAACGCCAACATCCCGCCTCATCTTTGGCCAAAAGAAATGTGTAGCAAGTACGCCCTCCGCCTTCTTCACGCCAAAGTGTCCCATTAGTCCTCCTCCATGCGCCTCCTGCAACAACAAAAGACGAACGGAGCTAGCTGGAATGCATAGCTTGTTAGCACGGAACACAAATCCATCATTAACGACAAACTTGTTCCATGTTCTTCCTTCTTTACAATTCTGCAATACATCTTTAAAATCAGCATCATGCACATATTAATCGTTGATGGTCTCCAAACCAAATATTTTGAAGTCAAGTTGTGAAAGCATAGTATAGCTTATTTAGACAATGCATCAAGAATAACATTTTCTTTTACCCTTCTTGTGTTTAATGACATAAGGAAAGTCTCAATGAATTCAACCCATTTAGCATGTCTATGATTCAGTTTAGCTTGACTTTTAATATGTTTCAAAGATTCATGATCGTAATGTATAACAAATTCTTTGGTCCATAAATAATGTTGCCATGTTTCTAAAGTCCTAACAAGAGCATATAATTCTTTATCATAAGTAGAGTAATTCAGACTAGGCCCACTCAATTTTTCGTAAAAGTATGCAACAGGTTTGCTATCTTGTAATAACACACCTCCTAATCCAATTCCACTAGCATCACATTCAAGCTCAAAAGTCTTATTAAAATCAGAAGTTGGAGTAAAGGAGCATGTGTCAACTTATCTTTCAATACCGTGAAGGCTTCTTCCCGTATGGTACCCCAAACAAAAGGCACATCCTTCTTTGTAAGCTCATTGAGAGGTGCAGCAATGGTGCTGAAATCTCTCACAAAACGCCTATAGAAACCAGCGAGGCCAAGGAAACTCCTCACTTGTGTGACCGCTTTGGGCTGCGCCAACTCTCAATAGCTTCAATCTTGGCTTTATCAACTTCAATTTCGTGGAGTAACAACATAGCCAAGAAAAGATACTCGGTCGGTGCAAAAGGTGCACTTCCCAAGGTTACCAAACAAACGCATCACGAGAGCATTAAAAACAGCACGAATGTTCCAAATGTTCTTCCAAAGATTTGCTATAAATCAAGATATCATCAAAATAGACTACCACAAATCGCCTAATGAAAGCACGAAACTTCGCTCATTAATCTCATGAAAGTACTAGGTGCATTAGTTAACCCAAAAGGCATGACTAACCACTCATATAATCCAAAAGGCATTAGTTAACCCAAAAGGCATGACTAACCACTCATATAATCCAAACATAGTTTTAAATGCTGTTTTCCATTCATCTCCCGATTTCATACGAATTTGATGGTATCCACTACGCAAATCAACTTTGGAGAATATTGTAGAACCACTCAATTCATCAAGCATATCATCTAGCCTAGGAATAGGGTGACGATAACGAATAGTAATATTATTAATGCCTCTACAATCAACACACATACGTGATGTACCATCCTTTTTCGCACTAGAATAATAGGAACAGCACAAGGACTAAGGGATTCACGATATAAGCTTTGTCGAGCAGCTCTCGTGACTTGACGATAATCTCCTTCGCCTCCTCCGGATTGGCACGGTATGATGCACCGGAATTAAGTCAATTTGACACTCAATCCTCGAATAGGTGGTAATCCTGTGGCACGCCTTGTGGAAAGACGCCAATAACTCCCCGCAAAATGTTAGTGACAAAGAGGGGCAAAGAGGAAGGCACGCCCTGAATGAAAATAATGCCTCTTTGCACACAAAAGCATAGCAAACAGATTTGCTACAATCTAGCTCATCAATATCAGATTTAGTGGCAAGTAAACATGCACTTTTCAATTTAATTTCGTAAACAACACTAGATGGTTTACTATTAGGCTTCATATGTCGCTCAAATTCTTTTGCCACAATCTGATTTTCACTCTTATTTTCTCCTGCTTTTGCTTTATTAGCTCTATTAATATCATCTTTCAAAATGGACTCAGGAGTCATAGGAAGCAAAGTAATATTTTTATCCTTATGAACAAGAGTATATCGATTGTTTCTACCATGGTGTATGAATTTTATCAAATTGCCATGGTCCACCAAGTAATAAGGAACATGCTTGCATAGGTACCACATCACAATCAACATAATCAAGATATGTAGAGATACTAAAATGCACACTAACAAGACGTGTTACCTTAACCTTGCCGCTGTTGTTGAACCATTGGATGTAGTAAGGATGTGGATGTGGTCTTGTGGTGAGAGATAGCTTCTCCACCATCTCCATCCTAGCTGTTGTTGCAGCTCCCTCCATCTATGATGAAGCTAATAGAACGCTCCTTCACAACTCCCTTTGTATGGAACAAATTATGCCTCCGACTTTGCTCACTTGTGTAACTCGCACACTTAAAACACGCTGAGCAACTAAACATTCATACCACAAGATCTTCAAAGAGCCATGTATTGTGTCTCATGATCGTAATCATCTCCACCGTGTTCCTCATGTGTAATAAGAGCCAAAGTCTCCTCATCATAGTCACTAGCGGACTCATACCCACCATCCTCGTGAGCAATCATCACACGCTGAGATTTGCATTCTCTCAAAATGTCCTCTTCCTTACAACGATTTACAAATAATATCACCGTGTGCCCTGCTGACGCCATGGAAGAAGAAGAACTCAGGCAGTTCCCTAAGTGTGCTCTGGCGATAGTGGTGGTTGTGCTCGCTTTCTTGTATCACGGTTGGAGGTGGCACCAAGGAGGTGATGGTGCAAAGGAAGTAGATGATGCACGTGGTGTCCATGATGAAGGTCGACCTGCAGAAAAGTTAGTGCGCCGCCAATGCCTCGCCGATCCTCAAGACTTCACGCTCAGCTTTACAAGCAAGATGGAATAAACGAGTGATATTATTATAATCCTTATAGTCTAGAATGGTCTGAATCTCTATTTAATCCACCCGGAAAATGTGCAAGCATAGCTTCATTCTCCTCAACAATACCACATCTAATCAAGCCAGTTTGTAATTCCTGATAATATTCTTCTACAGAGTTTTTTCCTTGTCTTAAGCGCTGCAATTTTTGAAGTAATTCACGTTGATAATATAGTGGAACCCAACGAGTACGCATAGCAGTTTTCAAAGCAGCCCAAGTAGCTGGAACAGGATATAATCTACAATGTTCAGACCACCAAACACATGCAAAGCTAGTGAAAGCACAAACCATGATAACATAAATAGATTATTGAATAGTTTGCACTAGAAATCACCTGACAAATATGCATGTATGCAATATTTTTGGTCATATACAAGGTACTCATGTCCTCATCATCGGACACTAACAAAATCACGGCGCTGCACGTAAACAAGGGAGGAGCACAATCTGAATTTTTTCCTTTTTTTGCACGTTTTTTTCCTCTTTTTTTTTTGGCTCCGCAACAATTTTTTTTCGGAAAAGTCTACAAATGGTCTAAAAACTGCCTAGCCAGAATTTTCCAGACTTAGTTTTTTTTTTGAAATTGGAACTATTTTTCTTCTCATGATGGCTTCGAAGTTGGGGAGTCCTCTCGCTGTCACGACTCGGAGTATCGTGATCTGTCACGAAATCAAGAACAATGCAACAATTATCGACTCGACTAGGACCGGTGGCGGAGATGAACTGTGGAACTCTGGACGGTGGCGGAGATGAATCTGTGGAACTCTGACCGGGTGGCGGATATATGTTGCGTGTGGACTTGATGGGCGGATGGCGGCGGATATGTGGTGGCGATATGGATTCGAATTGGCGGTGAATATGTGGCGGTGGTATATGGCAGCGGCGACGCGACAACCTCGTGAATGTAACTCAAACTCTAAAAGACTAGACGCTAAGACAAGCAACTTGACACGACGATGCAACCGCAAATTTAACAAAGCAAATACGTAAAAGATTATGCAAAGGCTCGATTGGTTCTGGACGGGATGAACTAACCCTAATTTTTTTGGCTTTTTCGTGGACTATAGGTATGAAGAACATACCGATCTAAACTACGAAAAACTCGTAAAATCTCACCGAGCAACCTCGAAATCGATACCACTTGATAGAGGCGAGGTGTCCCGATCTTTGATGAGATGATAACTATCGATTTGGTGGAGACGACTTTTGACGATCCGACTACAACGCAGACGACGCTGCTTAGCAGCAATCGCTAAACCAACTCCGAGAGGTTATTGACCACGCCGAGCACAATCAACTCCGACTCACGAAGGTCTATTCCTGCAAGCAATCAAGAACAAGCAAGAATATGATAAAAGCAATCAATATTACGGTATGTATGAAGTATTGATAAAGGTGGGGATCCGTGCGGTCTTGGTTTGTCGTTGGACACAAACGAAGTACACGGTTGCAATGGCTAACTTTTAACTAAACAAATCCCCAACAACGGTGCCCTAAGGGCTGTTATATGGAGGAAGATGGAGTGTTGGTGGACATTAATTATACTAATGTATTTCTGTAATAACCTAATTTAAGTGGCATCTGTATATTTTGTCCAAGGCTCATGTACATTATGGTGGTTTCAAAGTGAACATCACTATGCCTGTCCTCTGTCAATCATTCCATGTTTAGCACTTGGTCCAAGATGTTTAAGTCATTACCAAGGTGGGTGGTAACAATGGTATTGATGTCCTCATCATTATTTGGGTGTGGAAGATGAGCTCATCGAGGACTACTTCATTTCAAGAAGGGAGGATGATGAGGACATCAATACCATTGTTACACCCACAGCCCCTACTGCTACATATATACGGGACCAATTACTAGAGCTCACAAGACGCCAATTAAATTACTGTGTACTTTCATTTCTTGGTAATGATTCTAATGTTCATGAGAATATGATGTCGCTTAAATTGGATACATTTGTTTTGCTTACAAATGAAGGGCCTAGCTTGGAGAAAGATGAACATTGGAGCAAGAACACACATGGAGTTGATGGCATGCTCAAGGATCAAGAACGGAGTTACAAGTGATGATTTCAGATTTTGAAGCCACCATAAGGAGTGATGAAGCCTTGGACGAAATATACAAGATGCCACTTCATAATATTCGCCCATAGGCTATTCTAGGTGTCAAGCCACCTTATTATTGGGCCAGCCCATGTAATTTCGAAATACATTAGTATAGGCTATTTTTAGAGTCCGATGTGTGGGGAACAAGAGATAGGGTTAGTTTCAACCCTCCACCAAGGGCCACGAAATTCACCCCTCTTCCTCCATATATACAGCCCTTAGGGCACCGCTTAGACTTGGGTTTTGTTTAGATTAAAAGTTCGCCATAGCTGCAACTTCGCAGATTTCGCTTGTGTTCAACGACTGCATAAAGGCCACAGTAACCCCACCTTGATCAATAAAGCTTTCATCTTATATTCGCAATATCCAGATTGCAATCTCAGCTTTTTGCTTGTTCTTCGCTTGTCACAGGAAATGCACTGTGGTCGTTGATCGTGTTCGCGCGTGGTCAATAACCTCCTGAGTTGGTTTAGCGACATTATATGCTGACGCCCTCGCACGCCAGAGTCGGATCGTCAAAGTCGACTTCCACCAAAGCGAAATCCACCATCTCATCGAAAGACGGGACACCTTTGCCTCTATCAGGATGGCATGCTGTAACTCATGCGCGTGATAGCCAAGAACAAAAGGGCATTCCTGGCATTGGTCAATATATATGTGGAAACGATATCTCCTCTATAGAGGACAAGAAATTTGGGGCACTTAGGCAAAAAGCGCACGAGAAAATGAAGTACATTCAAGGACTGCCATAGAATGGACAGATGTTCACTAAAACGGTCATAATTTTGTCATTCGGAGTCCGTGTTGGACCCATAAGTATTCAAACCGCTTATGCGAGCGCCATGAATCCAAAAAATACTCGCTATACCGAGGCCCGGAGTACCTCAAATTCAGCCTTAAGCAGGAATTTTGGCCCCGAAAGTCAAAGAACATCATTCGCCGTTGTTTTTCTGACAAGTTTCAACCCATTGGCACTTCCTTTGAAGGAAATTTGAGAGATTATGTTGCTTATAGACATTAGCCCCGGTAGGGACAAACGCATTTTTGCAGATGCTCTATGATCCGGCAATCTCATTTGGTCAGAATTGAAGAAAATCTAGCGCTATATGCCTTATTCTCCTTGTTTTCGCCAAGATGGCATGTCAGAATCTCATGCGTGGAATGCCAAGAACAAAAGGGCATTCCTGGCATCGGTCAATATATATGTGGAAACGATATCTCCACTATAGAGGACAAGAAATTTTGGGCGGTTAGGCAAAAGCGCACGGGAAAATGAAGTACTTTCAAGGACTGCCATAGAATGGACAGATGTTCACTAAAACGGTCATAATTTTGTCATTCGGAGTCCATGTCGGACCCACAAATACTCAAACTGCTCGCGGCGAGTGTGCGAATCTAGAAAATACTCCCCACTTGCGCCAAGAGGCCCGGAGTACCCACAAATACGGCCTTAAGCAGGAGTTTTTGGCCCTGGAAGTCAAAGAACATCATTCGTCATTGCTTTTCGCATAAGTTTCAACCCATTGGCACTTCCTTTTGAAGGAAATTTGAGAGATTATGTTGCTTATAGACATTAGCCCTCGGTAGGGACAAACGATCTTTCGCAGATGCTCTATGATCCGAGCAACTCATTTGGCCAGAATTGAAGAAAATCCAGCGCTATATGCCTTATTCTCCTTGTTTTCACGGATGGCATGTCAGAATCGGCGCGCGTGAAAGCCAAGAACAAAAGGGCATTCCTAGCATCGGTCAATATATATGTGGAAACGATATCTCCTCTATAGAGGAGAAGAAATTTTGGGGCACTTAGGCAAAAAGCACAAGAGAAAATGAAGTACTATCAAGGACTGCCATAGAATGGACAGATGTTCACTAAAACGGTCATATTTTTGTCATTCGGAGTCCGTGTCGGACCCATAAGTATTCAAACTGCTTGCGGCGAGCGCGTGAATCCAAAAAATACTCCCCGCTTGCGCCTAGAGGCCCGGAGTACCCTCAAATTCAGCCATAAGCAGGAATTTTTGGCCCTGAAAGTCAAAGAACATCATTCGTCGTTGTTTTTCGGACAAGTTTCTGAACCCATTGGCACTTCCTTTTGAAGGAAATTTGAGACATAATGTTGCTTATAGACATT